>BMAU01015963.1:0-5000 GCA_019973935.1 Trichonephila clavipes
ATGTGTGATATATATGGTTTTCTTCCGGCTAATTTAGATTTATAACCAGCAGATACTTTTTGGAGGAAGCACTTTTTTCAAGTCTTCCTTAGGCGCTGTACCGATCGTACCAGAAGAAGTTTTGGGATTTACTATTACAACTTTGATATGTTTTCTTTTTCTATGAATCAAGTTCTTTGGGCTTCCCTATCTTAGATCATTTATCACACTACCAGACGACTGGATATTTTTATCGCTGTTTTTACTGAGTATTGATTTATTCTGATTATATAAATGGATGTTATTTATTTTTTAACAGAATAAAAAAAAATCTGCTGATAGATATATAGCTATTCTCTGGTATGTTGACAAAGAAACGAAATTCTGACTGTCCGAATAATTATGAATACCTAAAAAAGTGGTAAACACTATTTTCGTTTATTTTTTTCTGTTATATAGATTTAATTTTATATTTTTAAAAAGTAACAAGTTAGGTTTTTAGAACAGACATATTAAATGTGTTTTGCAAACTCTCATTCGGGAATATTTTTAATTCAGTTGTATAAAAATATCTGTCTTTATACATACGGCAATTAAAAATTATTTATATAAATTGCAGCTATTGAAAAAATGGTTTAAAGTTTAATTTAAAAAAAAGTATGTAATGAAAAATAAAAAATAACTTTTTAAAAAAGTTTAGGAATATTGGTTACTTTGAAAAATGTTTCAGAAAATAAAAAATATTGTTTTATCAATATTTATTTTATTGATAAACTTTAATTTCTCGATAATCTCCAATCGCTAGCTAATTGTTTGAAAATTATCTTTTAAGGATTTAATTACACTGACAATTTCTCTTAAGATATCCGACTACGTTCGGAACCGTGATTTTAAAAAAAGCACATAAATGGATAATTTTAATAATATTTAGTGTCACTTAGATTAGAATACATGTATAAAATTGTTTTAAGAACATTTTGACAAAAAAAAGTATTTAAATACAATATTTCGGCAAAAAATTAACTTAGAATAACCTTTTTTCAAATCTCCTTTTGTGAAAAATGCTTCTATTATAATAATATTTTGCCTGGATATAGCTCAAACCTCTGTAGAGAGGCTCAACTATGCTTTTTGAAAAAATCACATTATTTTCAGAGTTACAGCCCATTGAAATAATTATTGGCGTTTTTTTCTTAAAATTTCTCCCCTTTGTTGTCGTAAAACATGGATAAACCCACTTCTAAGTTATATATTTCAAAAATTCTAGTTGAGCCTCTGTACAGAGGTTTGAGCTATATACAGGCAAAATATTATTATAATAGAAGCCTTTTTCACAAAAGGAGAATATTTTGAAAATTGGTCATTCTATGTTCCTTTTTTGTCAAAATGTTGTACTTAAATTGTTTTTTACTGTAATAATATTCTTAAGACAATTTTATAATCTAAGTGACAGTAAATATCATAAATATTATCCATTTATACGCTTTTACAAAATCACGGTTCCAAACGTAGTCGGATACCTTAAACTTAATTTAACAGCTTTCTTTAGCATTTCACTACTTTTATTCAGACACGCCTTTGTTAATTGTTATAATCATTTACAGCACCAATCTTCTTCAGCTCACCTCCCACAGTTTTTCCTTTCCTGCTGTGAAATGTCTAATAACTGTTACTCCCGCAAGATTGAAAACCGCTTTAAATTAGATAGGTATTTACTGCATTGCCCTCTCTACGTGAACTTAAAGAGGAATGAAAATACTAAAATTGCAATTTGGAAAATAAAAAAAAAAAAAAACAATAGAAGAAAAGGGAAAAAATAACTGAAGAAGAGGGCGTCAATTTGCCAACATTCGTTTTTGGTTGAAAAAAGAAGGCACCCTGTTTACCGTAGGCGTTCCAACACATCAACATCATTAATAAACCCTAAACCAGCAACTCAACTTTCGTTCTCTCTTTTTATTCCTACGATTTTATGGTCACTGTCAACAACCCCGTGGTCCGTTCGTCGGCCTTGGGAGATTCACTCGTCCAAAAACTGGCTCTGCCTTTTCCTTACCGACATTTACCTCTATTCTGCAGGAAATGACCCTCCCCCTTTCGATATCTCTTGCTGCTTCCCTCCCACTTTCATAAACTCATAGATCCAGGCAGGCACCCATCCGGCCTGTGGTTCGTCCACCCAATCTTAACCTTTTATCTGAATCCAGTGGCTTTTAACTCTCGGGTTCAACGGTTTTGACTGACTGATTTAGTATTTGGGAAGTGTGTATGTGAGATACGATGCGCTTTACACGCACACAAAGGATCGGGTGATTAAGGTTTTGGGACTTTTTGTGTGCCACTTATTGTTATGTCCTTTAATTATTAGCAAAAGAACCATATTGATGACGAAGTTCATTCGATGTTAACATCCGTTGTTTTCTTTACTAGTCTGCTCCAGAACTAGGGTGGTAGGGGATGAGGATGAAGCCAAATAATATAAACGTGATGGAGAGAAAGAAAAACTGATGTCGCAACACTAATTTTACGCAGGAAATGCTGTTATTACTAAATGTCTCATCGGTTAGTCGCCTTGCACAATCCCTTTTCGCCCTTTCCACATCACGGTAAAATATTCTCGCGCGTTGTTGTTTTAATTGACTGATGTCCGCTGTTGTATGTTAGGTATTGGGGGCAGAAATGTAAACATTTCTCAAAATTTTAGATGCATTGATGTTATTTAATGACAATATCTTCTCACGCCTGTTAGTTGGGCATAACTGATTATGGGCGCAATATATCCAATGAAAAACTTGAAACTTATTAATATTTTTATTATATTATCTCATTTTCAGAAAAAAAAAGTCGCTGCGGTAACCAAGTGGTTATAGTCACAAATTCTTGGCCGATGTGTCGCGAGTTCAAGTCCTTGTTTTACTAAAGACCCACTGTATGGAGGGAGCTGATGCACGTTAAATCTGTCGAGTTAAAAGTCCTCCCGTTGGTGTGGTACTTTGGAGAAAAGGGAGAGGGGCCGGCTGAGGAGTCATCCTCATCACTTAACGAGACTCGAAATTACGAAGCCCGCTAACGTTAATATAACTCACCCTCATTAAAAAAAAGAACTGTTTATTATAATATTTTAATAAATATGTTACAATAATTCCATTTATTAAAAAGAAAGCAAATCAAACATAATTTTGAAGAATCAATCGATGTATGCAAATAAAATCTTTCTCATGTCTAAATTAATCACTATATTAATTATGTCAAAGGGCTAAACTCACAAATCAAATATCATCTGAAAAATGTTGGGATTTCCCTAATATAGAATCTACTTTAAATAAGTTATTGTATATTGGCTTGAAATTAAAAGTACTAAAATATTTACAAAAGAAAAGCTTCGAAACAATGTTTACATTATCACTTCGCAAATTACAATCATACTAAACCATGAAATCGATCAATCTGTACCCGCTTTCCTCCAAAAATAAAAATAATTAAATTAAATTTTGCAAAGCCTGTTTCTATAGCTTTGTATTGCGTTATAAAATCTACCACACACTTCATACAGTTGTTATTTTATAAAGTGATATAACACACAAAATTATTACTAATTCAAAAATACTATATTTAACCCTTACAAAAAAGAGGAAAATGAATTGTATACATGAACGATTTTTTACCTTAATACTTTGATAGCTATTGGTATTTCGATTCTTGTTTGCTATTTGAACGCAGGCGTTTTATTCACTGAGTAAATTTAAATTCTGTAAAGAGTGTGTGCAATTTTTAGTGCAATTGAATTCAGCAGATGCTTAGTGAACATTTGAAAAATAAATTGAAATCATTAAAAAAAATTATGTTGTTGTTGTTACATACGGCTCTATTGGAAAGATAAATCTAAACATATAAAACTGCTCAAGTTTCAAGCAAAAATAATGATAAATAATGAAGAAGAAAAAACATTATAAAAGTAAGAACCAGGACAAATTAACATGGGAACAAAAGAGAAAGTTAAAAAATATATATAATAAGAAAAGGAATATTATGAGAGATGTGGTCTTTACAAGGAGTTCATGAAAGTTTTGGCATTCCAATATGGCCGATCCTAGAAGGTGTGTAGCGTGTGCACCGCACGCGGGTGGACAAAATAAAGGGGAGGCCGCAGGCTGCCCATAGTTCTATCAATCAACTAAGTTTTTTTACGAATTTCTCAAAATAGAACGTACCTTTAGTCGAATAAATGTGCTGAATTTTAAACAGTTATTGAAAAATAAAAATAAGCCCGATTTCCCTATAGAATAGCATAATTTAAGAAAATTAGAATGTTAGTGCACAGTGTGTTCGTCCATTATCCTTTAATGTCTACTCTTTACAGACATCCTCATTTGATAGCCAAATTCGCGGTAAAACCGGCGATACCACAATAGAAAAGATTATCTTGCATATGAGCGACACTGGCGGCGCACTGTGGATATAATGGGTGTTTTTTTTAGAGGTATAGAACTTTAAATTGCAATAAAACAACGATGTATTATTCGATTGACATGAATTTATTTTTATTCGAAAGATAATCTTGTGTCATTATATTTTAAATATGATTTCTGGCATAGGACTGCCACGGCTGGCTCGGATGTAGTCCAATCTGGACGTCCAATTTTCGATGACTTTTTCCAACATTTGTGGCCGTATATCGGCAATAACACGGCGAATGTTGTCTTCCAAATGGTCAAGCGTTTGTGGCTTATCCGCATAGACCAATGACTTTACATAGCCCCACAGAAAATAGTCTAGCGGTGTTAAATCACAAGATCTTGGAGGCCACTTCACAGGTCCAAAACGTGAAATTAGGCGGTCACCAAACGTGTCTTTCAATAAATCGATTGTGGCACGAGCTGTGTGACATGTTGCGCCATCTTGTTGGAACCACAGCTCTTGGACATCATGATTGTTCAATTCAGGAATGAAAAAGTTAGTAATCATGGCTCTATACCGATCACCATTGACTGTAACGTTGTGGCCTTCATCGTTTTTGAAGA
>BMAU01015963.1:10000-206109 GCA_019973935.1 Trichonephila clavipes
CACAAGATCTTGGAGGCCAATTCACAGGTCCAAAACGTGAAATTAGGCGGTCACCAAACGTGTCTTTCAATAAATCGATTGTGGCACGAGCTGTGTGACATGTTGCGCCGTCTTGTTGGAACCACAGCTCCTGAACATCATGATTGTTCAATTCAGGAAGGAAAAAGTTAGTAATCATGGCTCTATACCGATCACCATTGACTGTAACGTTGTGGCCTTCATCGTTTTTGAAGAAGGATTCCACCAGCCCATAAAGCGCACCAAACAGTCAGTTTTTCTGGATGTAACGGTGTTTCGACATACACTTGTGGATTCACTCCAAATGCGGCAGTTTTGTTTGTTGACGTAGCCATTCAACCAGAAGTGCGCTTCATCGCTAAACAAAATTCGCTTATGAAAATCGACCATTATTTTCGAAATAAAATTGCACAATTTGAAAGCGTTGTTCAGGCGTGAGTCTATTCATGATGAATTAATTGCCAAACCAAACTGAGAATAAATCACTTGACAGCTGTTAAATCGGTCGCCATCTTGGAAAGTAATGCCAACTTAAACTTCTATACCTGAAAAAAAACACTCTTTATATAGCTTAATTTTCAATGTAGTGCTTCAAAAAAAATATTGCACGAAAAAAATTGCAGTAAATCATAATTCGGTAGATAAAAGGTTAAAAGGAAAAAAAAGATATTGATATTTAAGATATTGTTCATAAATTGTATTTTTATCATAACGCCTAAAAGAAGCACAATACAAATCAAAATTGAATAGAAGTTGAGCAATAACTATTATGAGGTATGACAAAATAATACAAAAGTGACGCAAATTTCAATCCTGATTTGGGAATTAATGTAAATAAAAATATTTTAAAAGCAAAGTTATATAATTCCCTTCATACACATAAAAAATCACTATTAACTTTTTAAATCTGCAAAATAAATAAGGAATGAATTTTTTTAATACAAATATAAATATAATTAGTATAGTTATATTTAGATTATAAACATATGTGTGTTTATTTCAGCTTAAATATTTTTATTTAAGAGGCAAAAATTATTCCCATAAAAAAAATTTATTTAATTTAATCTATTTAATTTTGTTTATAAAGTAACTTGATGTTTCTAAAGCTACAATGTGTACTAGTAATTTTTGGATCTGTCACGTACAGCTTTTACGACATTATTGTAATTCATTATTGTAATTTACGACATTATTGTAATTCTCACACTGTGGTGCACGCCCCCCCCTTGGGGGCTGTGACAACTCTACGAGGGGGGCGCGAGCATATTGAAAAGTCAAAAACAATATTTTATTTAATTAAATTTGTTTGTTTACCTTCAGTAAATTAATAAATACATTCTGACATAATAAAAAATAAAATACACATTGACTTCGATATATTACACTTATAAATGTATCAGTGCTACACAATGTATTTTACACTGCTGGACAATTGCTAAGGACGGATCACAAAATTTCTATGTAGCATAACATTAAGCGAGACATGAGGCCTAGTAGGATAAAATATAGTTGCCACACTGTTCAGACATTAGAATAAAGAATATTTATTATTCTGGAAAGTACAAAAAGCTGAAACATCTGAAAGAAAAAAAAATGTTCATTTGATCTGCGTACGGAGAAATGGAACAATGCATCTAAAGTCAGCAGGCACCTTAAAGAAAGGTATCAGTACAGGATATGTCCACCGTGGAGTGTGATGCAACATTCCACACGTCGTACCATACTTTGCACAACATTATCCAGCAGCTGTTGAGGCAATTTATCCCATTCCTCTGTGAGTACACGGATGAGGGTGTTCTTGTTTGTCGGAGGATAGTTTAGACCAGCAACTTGCCTCCCAAAGCATCCCCACACATTTCAATGGGGTTTAGATCTGGAGAACGCGCTGGCCATACGAGACGTTGAATACCCTCGCTGTCTAGACAATCCTGAACAGCGAGTGTTCGATGACATGTTACGTTGTCATCCATAAAAAGAAATTTATCACCGACAGCACCACAGAAAAGACGAACATGAGGAAGTAGAACTTCATCAATGTATCGTTGGCCCGTCATAGTCCCATTCGCAACCACATGTAGGCGCGTGCGGCCATTGATCATGATGCTGGCCCACACCATGATACTGCATGTCAGATATCGGTCCTTTTCCTGGATATTTTCTGGAGGATAAGCAGTACCACTCTCGCGCCAGATCAGTTGGCGTCTACAATCCAATGATAGACTGAACCTACTCTCATCTGAGAATAGTGCGCATACCCAGTCCTGTTCAGTCCAATTGTGATGCTCACGACACCATTGCAAACGGGCAGTACGGTGCTGTCTGGTCAATGGGACACACACAACAGGTCTGCGTGCGTATAGTCCTCCTCTCCTCAAACGTCTGGCAACAGTTTTTCGGGAGATCTGCTTTCCTGAGGCAGCAAGGAACTGATTTGCCTCCTGCTGAGCTGTAGTGCGCCTGTCCCTTTTTGCTGATAGGACGATATACCTGTCTTCTGCAGGCGTCGTACTTCTAACACGACCTCCCCCGTGCCGTCTACTACACATTCCAGTAGTTTTAAATGACTTCCACAGCCGTGAAACAACTCTCTGTGAGCGATGTCGAAACCCTGGCAACATCTGTTATTTTTCGCCCTTCTTCGATCTTTCCAATAATTCGGCCACGCATAAAATCATCTATGTGATGTCGGGAAGACATGCCAAAAATTTTAAGTTCGTCTATTAAATCTTTCCTGTAAAACTTTGACTTGAAACAACAACTGTCCACCCGCGTCAAAACCTTTAAAGCTCTTATGAACACTATCACGTGATGAACAGACGTGGAAAAAAAATTTGCATACTCATACTTCTTCTTACTAATATACCGCACTTATTCTAATTTTCCACATTTTGCTTCCTTTCATTTTGTAGTTGCTATGGATGATAGTGTTATCCGTCCTTAGCAAATCCGTCTAGCAGTGTATAATTAATTTAACAATACGAAGCTAAGAACAAGTTTAATAATTACCAGTGACCCCGTGATCTTGTGATATATAAAATTATATACAAAAATTAACATTTATCTTGATAATTTGTACTGTTTATAATTAATCCCTTAACTGCCGATTCCAAGTTACGCGATTCGCTTCTCAATGCCAACCGTATGCGATGTATTGGGGTGGGGGTGGGGGAGTAAGGAGTAAAGAAGCAAATAATCTGAAATAAGTAAATCATTCGCAAACACTGTCAATGCCCTTTTATTGCATTCCAAAGCCTTCGGAAAAATTTTATGGATAGCAGTGTACAGAAAATATCGTGCTTCGAAAAGATGTATATATACGTTCGTGGGAATTAACGCTTTGGCTGAGCGAGAAGTTTACATACGCCAGTGGCACTTAAGAGGTTAAAGTCGTATTGAAGCTTTAGCGTCAAAGTATAGTATTAGTGAATTTAATACAATGTTATTGTATGAGGGGGGTGCGATGAGACAATTATGATTGAACATTGAGTCGCGCGAATATTGAAACTTTGAGAAGCACTGTTGTAATTTAAAGTAGACAAGTCTCTAAAAAACTAGCAATCTTGAGAGAGGTATTTTTTGGAATTCGGTTTTAGTCTTAATCAATCGTAAATTTAGTGTTTAAAGTACCTCTTGTAGTCTAAATTCATTTATCTTTCATGATCTAACTCATCTCTCATTAATTTTTTTTTTAGTTTTCCTTTTATAATTTAATTGTAATGCTTTTAGATTTAAGGTATAGTCAAATTTAAATTTTATCATACAATTTTATTTTTCCAACACAGCTCAACAAAGTTATCTAATATATAACTTTTCATTACAATATATACTCGGTGTTATTTCTCATTTTCATTTTGATAATAAGTTGTTTTTTTAAAAATTTTGTAAGAATGTTACGGGAACTTTCTATTAATTAGTTACAGAAATATTACTGAGAGTGATAATATCGATTGGGATATATTTCACCAATGATATAGTGATCTCTTAAGTTCTCTTATTTTTTTTTATTGATCACACTTACAAGCTTCGTGAGATGACCTATAATCCTCAACAACCATCGACGTTAACTTAATTGGTTAATATTTTATTTTCTGAATAAGTCTTCATGCAATTCGTAGAGATTTTAAACTGTTTCACAAAAACTAGGAACTAAAATGCTGACTCACCTATTTAAACTTTTATCACTTGATTTATTCGTAAGACTTAACAATTTCTTTTTTAACTCTAGAAATAATAGTCTACGGGTCTTTTTTCTAGATGTAATATGCTTTGTTTATATATTCAATATTCACTATTGAATTTAAAAATTTAAATTGCTTCAAAAGTTTATCAGAGAAATTAGAACGAAAACATTTGAAAAGTATCGTCGATAATCATTTCGAAAATTGTAACAAAAACAAGAAATAGATCAGTTTCACTGAATTTTAATCAAACTTTAAAAACTTTCAAGTTTTGAAATTTTTGCTACATAAATTGATTTATTTCAACAGTATACATTTATTTATTTATTTTTGTTTGTGCTGTTATTTTGCTTCGGACTATGTTTTTAGTTTGAAAGCGGAAAAATATGTTTCCAAGATTTATATTCACGTAGTTAAAGCAAGGAATTTTACATACCAGAAATGATGTGATAAAAGTTTAGTTAATATTAATTTATGAATGTTATCAGATGTAGGATTATATATCATAAAATTGTATAAGTTATTTATTAAGGTATCTATATATATATAAATATACGTTTGGAATCATGATTTTGCAAAAGCGTACAAATGAATATATTTTTTTAAACATTTAGTGTCACTTAGATTAAAATATATACACGTATAAGATTGTTTTAAAAATATTGTTTTAATAAAAAAATATTTAAAGGCAATATTTCTGTAAAAAATAAACTTAGAATTACCTATTTTCAAAATATTCTCCTTTTATGAAAAATGCTTCTTTAATAATAATATTTTGCTTATATATAGCTAAGGCTTCTTCAAAGGGCCTGAACTAGGATTTTTGAAAAATTCATATTATTTTCAGAGTTACTACCAATTGGAATAATTATTGGTGATTTTTTTGTTGAAATTTCTCCACTCTGAAGTATTTAAATATGGATAAGTCCACTTCTAAGTTATATACTATTTTACAAGTCCTAGTACAGGCTCTGTACAGAGGTCTGAGCTATATATTGATTAATTACCATTATTATAGAAGCATTTTCTATAAAAGGAACATGTTTTGAAAATAGGTAATTCTATGCTAAATTTTTGCCAAAATATTGAATTTAAATTATTTTTTATTTCAATAACATTCTTAAAACATTTTTACACGCGTATTCTAATATAAGGGACTCTAAATATTGAAATAATATTCGTCTGTACGTGCTTTTGCTAAATCATGATTCCGAACGTATAGTCGGATACCTTCAATTTATCATTTATTACTACCCGTTTCGTGCATTAAATCAAAAATCTACATGTTCTGTTCAGTGCTCACTCTTTCATAGGACACAATTAAATCTGATAATCCTTTAAAATTATTTTTTCAGAATTTCATTGAGGGTATTGTACTCAGAACCATCTTAAACTGAAATACCCTAAGTTTTCAGAATTTAGTATATAGTTTATACTGTCCCAAAATAAAGGCAGATAAAATTAATTTTTGCATTATTTCACGTTATAGAAACACACTTATTTTATAATAATAAATAAACTGAAAGATTAGAAACAAACGAGAGATTTCCTATCTTTCTTTTCCTCGCTTACCGCTTTGTTGACGTTTTGAATCCTGTTTATTGTGCTCTTTGGCAAAATAATTCTTTTTAAAAAAACTTCGTCAAAAGAAAAAAAACATGTAAAGCATGCCGAAATACTTTGCCAAAAAAACCTAATAATAAGCTTATATGTACGCGTGATGTGCCACTGACCCTAACCGAATGACTGATTCGACATTGCAATATGACGTCACTGAAGGTGATGTTGCTGAGAGTAAAAAAGCTTATGCATTTCATTTTTTATTTTCCCTATCTAATGACCGTGATTTCCCTACAGCTTCTCACGTTTCTGGTTTCAACAATAATACAAAATTTAAAGTACGCTCTTTTTACGCAATAGAAAGGGGTTTTTTTTCTCCTTGCAAATAGAATATTTTTATTTTGAATTTCATTTTTGTGGTTATTGACAAAATAAATGTCATTAAGTTTAGTAGGTTCAAAGAAACGAATGTATGTTATTATGTAAAAATAATTGAAATGGAATAAATTGCTGAAAATTTTGTAGTATCACTGCAAACAAAAAAATAATAATAACAGCATATCAAGAATACAATGAACTGCAGATATTTTTAATCAGATTTTTGTTATTTTATTTCTCATATTGGACTTTTGGACATATTGGACTCATAAGTCCTATAATTATTAAATTCATCCTAATAATTTATCAATTTCAAGGATTACATAACACTTAGTTTAAAAAGTAAGCATTTCAGATATAAATCTTTTTAATCTGATAAATTGTTTTAAAATACAAGAGACGATATGCACTGTTTTTCGAAAATATGTAAATTTACATGTAGGTACAATTTTTTTTTTTTTTGCTTTTAGTCTTAGGGAAAAATACTATAAGTCACTTATTACTCCAAAAGTATTTGGAGTTTTGATCAAAATTTCAAAACTTCTAAAGCGTACTAAAATTTTTTAAAATTATTCCTTGCTTATTTTCTTTAGATCGCCTCATGAAATTTAAAATTTCATCGAAAATGCTACAAAAGAATTTGAGTGTTGTTTCGAAAGAGATCTTTCTAGTCGAATTAATGTCAATGAAAAGAACATTCATTGTTTCTGGTAATAAAGAATCTAATATCTTGAGTTTTATAATGCTGAAAATATTAATGAACTTTGCTTACTTTTTCTTTAAATATATATATATATATATATATATATATATAACTATTTTATATAACCTAAAACAGGATTAACTTTCAAACATTTCTGCTTTTTTTATTTCCATGTCTCCTAAACTTAATACATGACATGGTCCAATGCACCAATTATTTACAAACAATTCACTTGAGATATTTCCTGAGTATATTTATTTTCCCCAGTTTTGCATAGATCCCTACATGTAGGGAATACATCAATTCAAATGCCAAAACGAAAGTGGAAGCCGACAATGTCATTGGCTACAGGAGATAGGGTTCAAACACCTGTTACGTGTAGATAGAAAGCAATGCCAATAGCCTCTTCAAACCGTTGGTGGCGGGGAAGGTTAGAGGCCTGAGATCTCTCTTCCTTCTAGTTCGCTGCTCTTGCTTATCTTTCTTTATCTTCTAACTTTCTCATGAATAGAGGAGAAGAATTTGAAGAAAGGGAAATATATTACTATCATCTGTTTCTCTAGGCAATATCAACTGGCATTATTTTTTCTCTGTTTAGGAACCGGTTGTGCTGAAGAATAAAATTGTTTTGTTATATTCCAGCTTTGTAGGTAGGGATAGAGGCGGCTTAGATTAATATTTATGATCAACTTGGTTCAAAACATGCATTACAAAAATACATTTGAGAATTTTTATAAAACAGTCGTTTTAGTTGTGTGTCACTCACTGAAAAATAAACTTTCTATATGTATTATAATTTTAGAAAAACAAAGCATAGAATACCTGTTTTTCACAAAATGTTTAATAATACAAGTATTTTAAAGTGGGTGTGATATGATTGATAAGATTTGAGGAATAAAAGTTGATTATTTTTTAAAAAATTGCTTACGTGGGATTCAAGTTTCAAAATAAATATAGATAAGTAATTAATTCTTATATGGTAATCTTCCTATCAAAACGAAGCTTTTAAGAAAACTCAATGACATAAATATATAAATTATGGCATAAATATATAAATTACTATGAACTTTGCTAATATTGTATAAATTTCACAGTATACATCCCCATTAATTTTATGATAAAATTCATTTTAACTACAGTTTATGTAACTTTTTTAATTCTATTTATGTGTGTGAACAAAAAAATGTGAAACTCAGAAATTTTAAGATAATTAAAAATTTTTAAACATTTCAGCTAACAGTATTTGAATCAAAAAATGCATGGAGGTTTGAACTGCAAGAGGAATATATTTCTTCTTACATGCTAATTTGCTGCAGAAACATATAAAAGGGGGGGGATAATCTAATTATTCATAAATATATTTTGGTACGAGTTTGAGCATGGTTAAATAAATTGTCTTCCTCGTGATTTTAAACAGCATTTAACTATGCTTCAAAAATGTATGACCTTAAAATAAATTTCTTAAGCGTTTAAAATTGAAAAAGCACTAATTTAGGGCAGGGGTGGCCAAATAGCGGCTCACGTGCCACGTGAAGCCCGTAAAAAGTTTTTTTGCCCCCCCCAAGACAGTCAGAAAATCAAATATAGAGAAAATGGTTTCTAAATTTGGGTCGACATATATTTCTGAGTAAGATTTTTCTTACATGAAGATCAAAAAGGGTAAATACAGATGCAAGTTGATTGACAATAATTTGCTTGCTGTGATGATAATTTCAACAAGCAATATCACTACTGATTTCAAACTAAATAGCAGAAAAGTAAGATAGAATACTTTGTCTCATTAAAATGTTTCTAAAATTAAATGAGCCTGCAGCTATGGGTGATATGAAATTACAAAAAATAAAATGAATAAAACTGCCATTATTTTATTTAACCTATATTTATTGATTTTTACGGTCCGGTTTATACTTTTTCTGAGATGCAAAGTTAATTAATGAATGCAATAGTTTTAAAAACGTGTGGCTTTCAAGTATCCTCCGTATTCACAATGTGTTCCTTAGAGCCCAAACTATTGCCAATCCCTGGGTCTAGGACATAAAAATTTGCTTATATAGATTCACACATGTATAATAGGAATTTGTTCTTACAGCAGTTAATCACCACGCTCTTGAACTACGATATTTGAACAAGTTGGAAAGGCTAATCGCCTTATAATGTTAGAAATGTGAAGGTGATTTAGTTAAGTACTCAGATTTTATGTTGTGGAGAAGGAAGACCAAATAATTTTTATCCTTACAATTTCTTGGAAAAATAACTAACATTTTTTGTTTTTACGGTGAGAGAAAAACAGGTATTATTTGTTTATGGGAATCATTATTTGCTTTTAATATGTAATATTTGTTTGATGCTAGATACGGAAACCAGTACAGTCAGTACTTCTGACACGGTTGGTTAAATGTTTACACGCAATTCTACATGCATTAGATAGCTCTACTAATCTGGTTCGGTCTGCGAGAAGAAAGCATTGGCTTGAAAAAGAAGGCAAAACATTTGGAGCGTTACGTTTATAATGTATCTTCATGCCGGTGCTCACTCGGTCATTATGGAGAGTGAGTGACCTGCAATCCTCTGAGGTGGATGAGCAGCCTTTCAATGTCAGAGAGAGAAAGTTCAAAATCACTCAAATAGAGAAATGTTTCGCTTGCACTAAAGAAGAAACATTATCTAAGCAGTCAATTCAATGTAAATGAGGCTAATCAAGTTACATATAATGCTCTTGGAGTTGCGTTACTTATGTAAGAGTTTTTTCTTATCTATTAGATTTCGATCTTCAGAAATTGCATTGTATTTAAAACTTTCCTAAATTAATTCAACATAAAACCATGGGACTGGTTTGAAAAGAAATTAAAATTCATGTAATGTAGCTTTTATTAGTGGGGTTGGGTTTTTGACTCACTGGATTTACATAATAATAATTATGATTACACATAAAGCTCATAGGGCAGCTACATGTGTCCATTTTTAATCAAAGCAATTAGAGCCTAAAGCATTTTTTGCTCAAAAAAATTAAACAGAGTTTACTATACTGATACCAAAATCATTATTGTATGACAGCTAAAAATTTTGGAAATCTTTATTTCTATAAACATTTTGAAATATCTGTAGCTCATTGAAATATTCACTTAGCTGATCCAAAATTTAAAATTAATATCTTTTAATTTGTCTTAATTACATATTATTTATTACATAAATCCAAAAAATTAAAAAATTACAATTTTTAATCAAGATTATGTTTTTCTACAAAGTGTTAACTTAAAAGAGCTCCTGAATGTTTTTTTTTAAAAATGCAAGAATGCATCAAATATTTATTTTCTTTACATGGTATATGATTTAATATTGATATGAAGTACATTATAAAGATTATTTGTCAAACGAAGTAGCAAAGAAATACTTTTAAAGTAAAACCTCTTTCAAATCGCTTATGCATTCCACTTAATCATGAAGGTTGTATTACCTCACTATGTTTAAAATAATAATTTCTAATTATACCGTATTAAAATATATTTGTTTACTTGAAACAAATGTTAAACGTAACAAAAAAAAAGTTCATCGACAGTAAAAAAAACTCCTATCACCGAGAAAAAAGAATTAAAAAAACCATAACCTATAAACAGAGCTTAATCATGGGTAATTAAATTATTATTATTAATTTTTTTTGCCTGTAATGTAATTTTGAGAATGCGTGAATTCACACAGAAATACTAAATTTATTTTCTTCTCGAAGATAATTTCCTCTTACTTTCTGAAAACAATGTACTAATTTAGAAAAACAGGGAATTTTAGCCTATGCGTATTTCAAGATAAAAAAATTATATTCAAAATGGTATGTTTTTCCCCAAAATATTTCAGATTATTCCTTATTACTATTTGCTTTCAAGTTTTTACTAAGGTAAAATATTATCTAGATTATTTTGTAATTTTAAATTTTTAATTAACTAAAAATTAGTTACAAATAGTTTTATAATGTGAAATAAAATATACTATAAATAAAATATTATATATAATATAAAATAATTTATAAAGTATGTTATTATTAAATTAATTATTTTATAATTAATATAATAAAAATATGTCTTTTTTATATATTATTAATTTACTTGTTTTATAATTTTATAAAACATTTAATAAGTCCTTTTTAAATAAATTTAAATAATTTTAAAAAGTTTATTTTTAAATAATTTTTAAAAAACTAATAATTTTAATAAATTTATTTGTAAATAATTTTTAAAAAACTAATAATTTTAAAAATAAATTAATACTTTCAATAATAAATTAATAATTTTAATAATAAATTAATAATTTTAATAATAAATTAATAATTTTAGTAATAAATTAATAATTTTAATAATAAATTAATAATTTTAGTAATAAATTAATAATTTTAATAATAATTCTTATTAATAATAATTCTTATTATTTAATTTTAATTATTAATTATTTTAATTAAAAATTATTCTAAATAATTTTAATTAATAATTATATTAAAAATTTTAAATAATTTTAATTAATAATTATTTTAAATATTTTTATTAATAATAATTTTAATATAATAAATAATTTAAGCAATATATAAATTTTTAATTGTTTTTTCTTCATAAAATACAAAATAATTACATAAAATATCATTTAATGTTTAATAAACCTTTCATAAATAAGTTTATTCAATTTTAAAAATAATTAAATGAAATGTAAAAAAAATTGACCGATGAATCGAACCCATACCTCGTGCATAGTACGCAGACGATATATCAACCAAGCTACGAAAGCGTTGGAGAAAATTGAAATTTAATTGTATAAAAGCTAAGCATGAGTTTCGAAAGCTTTTTCTCCGAATTGACTGGCCATTCGGCGGAATTACATTGAGGGTTGAACACCCTAAAGGAGTATTACTATTACACCAAGTCTCGACCCCAAATGAATTTCCTTAGTCGTGCCCTCTCCTTGTAAGTAAAAGTATGGAAAGTTATTTTATAAGCAGCGATCTTAACGTAAAACATGTATCAAGAATTTTACAAAAAACTTGCAAAACCAAAAAAAAATCAAAATAAAGAAGTAACTGATTTGCCGAAAAAATAATCATTGCCCACAAAATATTTCTAAAAATCATTCATTTTCTTCAAATTCCATTAATGCATAAATGTTATATATCAAATGACATTAACAAATGCTAAATTACACGGGGCGGAAATTTTCATTGCATTCAAGCATAGCGTATGGAGTAGATCCTTCCAAGTGAAGACCGTGACTTTGACTCATCTCACAATAAATAGATGCAAATGATGAATAAGTAGCGATAAATAAATCATAAATATTATTTAAGCTATTCTAATTCAAATTTTTTATCTTTTTGCAACAATATATATGTGTGTTGCGTCCTTAATTTTATTTAACTTATTAAACTAAGTGAATCATACATGGATTTAATAATAATGTTAAAAATGTACAAAGTTTTAAAAAAAACTGCTAAAAATGCATAACTAAAAAGGGAAAATAATTCATTCTTAATCAGTTTTTCAAATAGTTTTTCAGATGAAATAATGAAATTTCATCGTGTATGCTTTTGAGTGCCCACAAAGGGGGGGGGATAACCAACAGGGTCGTGAACTCGTGTCGAGGCTTTGTTTTCTGGAGACGTGGATTCTAATTTTTGTACACGGGTTTTTGGGGAGAACGTATCTACAGGGTAAAATAAAGAATTAGGTGCATTTTCAATCAAACGATTCTAAAATGTTTTGAATTTAGAATTTTAAATACATGGTTATACAAGTTACCAAATACTTAACGGAATTTCAAAACAACATAGATCCTTCTATCGCAAAATATGACTCATGGAGTCTCTCTCTCTACCTTTTAGTTATTTATATCACGAATTCAAACAATAGAATAAATAAGTCCTTGCACTCTTTTTCAAAATAATTAATCGAACTTCTAGGATTTTGTACTTCACACCACAGGCGTAACTAGTTCTGAGTGGGCTCCGTATCAAAAGTGCTTCGAGGCCCTTTTTCAGAAATGAAAAGCTAGTTAATGATACTGTAGTTGCACTTGTTGGGGCCCCTAGATCTTGGGGGCCCCGCATCATTGATTCGGTGGGAGCTACGCCTCTGATTCACCCGAATGTGTGAGAGTGTGTGTGCTTATTAACTTTGTACTATAAAACAAAACGAGAGCCATTGGCGACGGACCTCGTAATTTTGAACCTCGAGCAAGTGACAAGGATGACACCTGTGTGTGTGTGTGTGTGTGTGTGCCGTCAATCTCCTTTCCAAACCACTACACCACGCAAACTGTAGAACTTAAAGCCTCGACAAATTTTTACGTCCTCCATTCCCCCTACACTGCGGGCCCTCTGTGGTATTAGGGCTCGAATTCATGACACGCCTACCACGAATTCGTGAACATAAACATTAGGCTTCCGAGCCCACGTAAGTTGCACGAAAGGAAACACAATTAAATATATTCTTACTTCTTAGAATTAATGCAAAAACGATACAAAAATACTTAAATTAAAATAAATTTTCAGAATCTTTTATTTTAATGCTTTTTTTAATGTTTAAGCGATTTTATTTTATTTAAATAAACTATTCTTTTTATTATATATTTGCATAATTCCAGGTTATTGTTTTTCAATTGTCTATCAATAACAAACCTTTAGAAGATACATCTGAATATTTATTATTCCTTATTCTCAGAAGTAATTTAGTTAATAGTATTCTTTAAGCACTTTTAATCAGTGCTTCTCAAACTTTAAACACTTGCGACCCAGTTTTCAATCATAATTTTCATCGCCCCTCCTCCGTACAATAACAATGTATTGAATTCATTAATGTACTTTGACGCTAAGGCTACAATACGATTTTAATTATAAACTGTATAAATTATCAAGATAAGTATTAAATTTCGTTTTTAACTTTGTATATGACAAACCCATAGGAGTTACTAGTAATTATTAAACTTGTTCTCAATTGATAATTAATTTAATAAATTAACTATCAAATACATGTGCAGTACTGATACATTTATAAGTATATTATATCATTGTAAATGTGTATTCTATTTTTATTATGTCATTATGTATTTTTTGTTTGACTTCCTTTCATTAAATTAATAATATTTTATAATAATATTTTATTTTCGACATGCTCTCCTCTCCCCACATAGAGTTATCACGCCCCCAAGTTTGAGAAACGCTGTTTTAAGTAAAAACTTCAAGATATCTTGATTCAAATAAGTTCTACCAAAAATTAATAAATTATCTATATAAAAACGTTGCACGCGAAATTTAGCTCCAAATAAAATAAAAGCGGAGTTAAAAAAAACGTCGTTATCGTAATAATTACTTTCTCAACAGGTTGTATCTTCCTCCTCGAAGGTACGGATCAATCAATGTTTACAAGAAACAGCAAAATAAAGGTGGACAACCTTTATATTTTAGCTCCTGACGGAAATGGTAGCCCTCAGTCGCCCATAGACGGTGATTTCGTGATCCAACTACAAAACAGATAAATACAGATAAGATACAATACGTGCTATGCCTAGACAAGGGTGAGTAAAGAATTTTTTTTCCAGATGAGCGAAAATAAGAAGTTTCGGAATTCCTCAAGAAGGCCCCATCCCTTGTGCGGGCCTCTTAATTTGACCGCGGAAATAAAAGAGATAAGTGAAAAGCAACAACAAAATAATATCACGGTCTCGAAGTAAACAAGAAACGGACTCACCTCTTCCCTTTCTGACGGAGAATAATTTTAGAAGCTGTGTACTGTCAACAATATGTGACAGGTTTATATTATGAGAGGGATTATATATAATTACTTATAACTTGTTTCTTAGAGTTTGAAAGTAAACGTTGATAACTTTATTAGATTCATTCTGTTGTAATATTTGCATATTGAATTTAATTACTTCTTACGACTATATTTTTCTTAGTGATATAAAAGCTTAAGAAGATGTAAGTATATTTTTACCGTAAAATCTCTAAAATTTTATTTTATTTTGTTATGTAATAATCGTATCTTTTTAGATGAGGGTAGAATTAGTTTTTATTACTTCACATATAAGGTAAAATTCTTACCTGTTTTGCAAGACATTTACTTTACAAGCTAAAAACATTCGACATTTGAACTTAGTAAATTTATCAATTGATTTGTGAATTGATTATTTATTAATGTAGCTCTTAGAAGAAACTTAGATTTAGTGAACTGGTGATAAACCTTATAAATTTTAAGTACGACCTAGTAAACATACTAAAACTAAGTTAAGTGGCGCAACAGCCCATGAAGGCTACGGCTTACCGTGCCCATCTCAGTTTTCATGACCTTGGGCACTGAGATGCATGAGGAGTTGTTCCGGTCAGATAGTCAATCTAACGTGTAGTTCTCAGTGGCACTCATTTATCGACCACCCCAGCCCGGGGTTTGAACCCCGAACCTATGGTGGGGACCCCCAGTACGCTACCACTCAGCCACTGGGCTTATACGTTGGAGGATTAAAATGGATTAATTAACAAAAATGACACCTCAAGTATTACTCCAATTCCCCTCCCAGGTACCACACCCCGCCAACGTATAGACTTTGGTCCTTCACTGATTTCACATGAATTAGCCCGCTGCATTACGGATCTTCATTGGAATCAGGCTTCGAATATGAGATCGGAACAAAAGTTTTACCTGTGACGAAGTCGCTACTATGATAACTCTGAACTACCACGGACAACTTAATCAAAGTGATATGATTCACTTTAATTGCTAAGTCTCTAACATCTAGTATACAACCTTCAACAACTATTAACTCATATTAATGTAATTATTTCACTCACAACTATTTCAGTAATAGTTAATACATAATATACGACCTCACGACCGAATCTCATTTTAACTAAATCTAACTTTTTTTTTACACGATAGGTACGTTTCTTAGAAAACCGTGCAAAAAAAATCATTTTAAAAATACATGTGAAGTATGGTTAATTTAGGGATATGTTCCACAACTTTAAAAATTCGTGTAAGATGAAAAATCTCTAAATATATTTCCCCAAAAAACTGTGCAAAAAAAAGTAATAATAAAACCCATGTTACATATTTATTAAGCAAAATCAATTCATTTTTATTACAAAAAAAAGTTAAATTAGTATACAGTAAAAATTCAGTTTTAAGTACGTATAACAAATAAAAATTCAGATTGAAATTAGGAATAAAACTACTAACAACTATTCATCGCTACTTGATAACAAACGTGCACGTTTATTACGAACTGGATCAAAAATGCTATCATCAATAAATGTGTTAGATATGTCTAGCACAGCTATTGCTTTAATTCAAATTAAAAATTCCGTTCATTATTATAGTCTCAGTTTTTTTTTCAAAGTGTACTATTAGCGGTTATTATTATTACTATTGTTGTTGTTGTTTTGTTTATCAAGTTGGTTATATTTTTATGTACACAATGTAAATTCTCTACTAATGAGAGGTGAACAATAATCAAACAAAACCGAAAAAAGTTGAAATTGTAAGAAACCAGACATAGAAGGATATACGAGAAATTAAAATTATAATAGGATTAAGAATATATATATATATATATATATATATATATATATATATATATATATATATATATATATAAATGGATGCTACAGTATTGTAAACATATCTGACTTAGGACAGCTTATATATAAAATAATTCACATAAAAGTGGGGTTGAACATGTTTTGCGGCCAGCCAACTTTCCCCTTTATGCTAATAACACTGAGCAAAAACCTATTGAAAATAATGGATAGAATATGTAAGTCCATTACATGATAAAGGTAATTTACCTATAAAAATTGCATTCAAAAATGCAGAGACCGCGTTATATATGAGTACAATAAATAAATTTTTGCCAGATTCTGGACCCAAATGCAAATTCAAGCATGGGAATGGCTGATTTGTAGCACTTAACAAAAGTAAGACAAGAATAAAAATACAAATTTAAAAGAGAGTTTACAAAACTACCATAACTTTAGTGACACTAGAGTTATATGTGAATTAAAAAACAAATTATAAGTAATTTTACTTAATATTATAATATGAAGGCACCTAAATCTAGAAAAAAAGATAAATTTATAAAAAAAAGCTATTATTATTCTAAGGAATTTTAATCTTTACTATTTAGAATTTCTTTATAGAAGTAACTGTTAATAAAATCAATTGGGTATTTCTGAATTATATATAAGCAATTTTTAGAGAAATGTTTATAGTTTTTTTTTATCTTTTCTGATTTTTTTTTTAAACTGATATATTGTGTTGTATATAATTAATAACAATATTTCTGAATATATTATATATACATATATATATATATATATATATATATATGAAAGAAATTTATATAATATATCAAAAACAAGAAATAATAGATCATGAACATAACAAGAAATAACATAATAAAAATATTAAAAAGAAAAACATGTACATCGAATTTATAGAAAGATACAAAAAAGGAACTACAAAAAAGAACCTAGCGAGTCAGAAAACAATTTCGGATTTAGGACCAAATAAGAGGGGTTAAACTACACTGGTGTGCAAAAATTAAGGACGAGACGGTTTTTTCAATATAACTTTGTACAAAAGCTTTCCAAGTCAACAGATTTAATACCATAAGGACGTAAATACGTAAGGACATGTGTAATATGTAAGCAACACTTACTAAAAGAGAAATCAGAGGGATAAAAAGAAGCTTGATTGAAAAAGTAGCATGGAGCGCAAAGCGACTGAAGGCCGAAACATCCCTGTGATGGGTGTCCAGCAAGAAACATCCGGTCTTTAGTAGGGGATATGATCTCCCTGACTGCTAGGCAGGTTTCACAGCGTCTGCCCATGCTGAGAATGAGGGTGTCAATGAGTTGTTGAGGCATTGCTGCCCATTCGTCTTGCAGCGCCAATCGGTGCTCCCGAATCGTTACTGGTGGTAAGGTACGAGCTGCCAAGCGTCTGCCTAGAAATTCCCATACATGCTCGATGGGATTGAGATCCGGAGATCGTGCCGGCCAATCCATACGTTCAATATCCTCACTCTCTAAGAGCTGTTCGGCAGCTACTGTGCGATGACATGGTGCATTGTCGTCCATGAAAAGGAACTGCAGACCCATAGCGCCTCTAAAAAGACGCACATATGGAAGAAGAATCTCGTTACAATAACGGGTCCCGTTGACTGAACCAGCGTCGAAGATGTGAAGGTCTGTACGACTACCAAGCATGATGCCTCCCCAAACGAGAACACCGCGACCTCCATACCTGTCCCTTTCAATGATGTTCGAGGGATGATTGCGGCTTCCCCGCTCTCTCCAGATGAGTATGCGATGAGAATCGCTACTCAAACTGAATCTGCTCTCATCTGTAAAGAGTACTCGTCCCCATTCATTGTCTCTCCAATTCCGGTGTTCCTGGCACCACAGAGAACGCCTTCTCCGATGGGAAGGCGTTAAAGGTACACACCGTACAGGGCGTCGTGCGAACAGACCACCACCATGCAGTCTTCTGGCCTTGGTAAAACGCGATATCGGTCGTCCAGTCGCCTGTGTCGTGTGTCTAGCGATTTCTCCCGCTGTCTGCCGCCTATTTCTTCTGGCCTGTAAGACAATGTACCGGTCATCTGCGGGTGTGGTTCTTCGTGGACGACCACTACTGAACCCCCGGATAGCTGTTCCTGTAGTTTGAAATTGTCTCCAAAGTCGTGAAACGATGCTGTGAGCAATTCCGAACTCTGCAGCCACACTTGTCACACTGCGGCCTTCCTCCAACTTCCCAATGATTCGACCTCGGGTAAAAGCATCCAGATGTCGTCTAACAGATTGATTATTCGCCATTTCTCGCTGAGGCAGCAACTCGGTGTGATTTTAACTGCTATACGGCGTGCAATCTCTTTGCCAGAAATACTGATCTTACACCGACAACATGCTTTATACTACTCAGACACTCCCCCATTACGTCTACCTGCATATCTGCGCATTTGCTACCGTACATCACCTTACTTAATCTTCTGATTGGTCTTTCTGTCCGCTCTGCCTCTTCGTTCAGCTGATATGCTAATTTTTCGACTTCATCCTTAATTTTTGCACACCAGTGTAGTTTGAAGGCGCCAACCTTCTCCCTTTGCATTTCGGTAGGAAAAACCAAATAAAATAATATAAAAATTTATAGTATATAAAAACTCACAGAAAGTATGAGTAAACCACCGAGACTACTATTCTGCAACAAATTCTCCTATAATCTTTTAAAGCAGAAAATTCCTAAAATAATTACTAAAGCATTACATGAGAAAAAGATTTTTCAAAAAATAATTTTACAAAACTTCTACTCACAGAGCCTTTTCCAAGAGAGCCAAGAGTTGAAATTAATGGAAAGCTCAAAACACAGAATTACGTTGAAATTTTAATGAGCATTCTATGTTAGGATAATTAGTTAGAAAATGATGTTCTATACCTGCAACAAATTTCAAGCCCTTACGAATTAAATCAGTTGTTAATAGCTGAACTTCACCTTCGACTTCATCATTATTGACTTCTTTATTATCGTAAGCTATCATAAATTCGATCAAATCGTACTAATCCATAAGGCATGAATCCCCTAATTTTTTCGGGATTCGTGCTAGAACAAAAAAATTCGTTTAAAATAAGCCGTTAAATTTGTGTACCGTTTATTTCGTAATCGTTCAAAAAAAAAAGAGTTGGGTGTATAGTTAGAGCCGGGTTGTGCACTGGTGGGAGGCAGTAGCGCACACAGGAATTTTTCAAGGGGGTCGGGATTGAAAGTTCACCATTCTTGTGTATCATGCTCCTTTTGATTTTGTCGACTTTCGGGAACATAACACAGTAAAAAACTAATTATTGAATAAATAATTAGCATTAATTAATAAAATTAATCATTAATAACAAATACTTAATTAAATTTTGCGTACTATATACTTAGAATTATAATCAATCGGAAAAAAATCAAGGGCTTTGGGAGGGTCCGGACCCCCAGGACCCCCCCTTGTGTGCGCCACTGGTGGGAGGTCCTACGTTGTAGGCCCTCTAAGAGAGCTATACTCAACCTACCGCATGCTGTCTCCGAGCCTTTTTGAGTGGACCGGTCATAGCCCATTGCTCTGAGAAATTTACTCTTTTAAGAACATTTTACTAAAAATTCGTGGGAAATTCTTTGTCAAGAAATAAAATATATCAATTTTGCTTTTTGCTGTCGGTGTCGTATAGGTACTAATTGATATACTTTTTTTTCTATTTGGAATGGTTACGGTTAGTGATAATAGACAACAGTGGAATAGCGACAATTTTGTGGGTGGAACTAATTTTCAACTATATTTCATATTTTGCAATTGAAATATATTTCAAGAAAATGTATCGTTTCAAGACAATTGGGTGGTTGACTGTTTTGTAGAGAAAAACATACATGGATCAGTAATTGTTTTGATTTGTCACGAAAGTGCTGTATTTAAAGAATACCAATAAACAGGAATCATTCAATGACACCTTTCCTCGAAGATCTCTTTCAAGAGGTGATAAATAGGTTTTCTTGAATAATCTTTGGAACAGCAACACAGTTTTTTGTCAGTGGTAATATCACAGCTGTAACAAAGACATCGTATGAAGTTCGTTGTATTATTAGTAATCATATGTAAAAATTGTTAAGGAGTGTTTCTAAATGCTTCTAATTTAGTGTTAGTGAAAAAAATAAAAAAATATAAAAAATAATAATTAAAAAAAAGCAAAACACAGGAGTTACAATATTTTGATCAATTTTCCACGTTTTATATTTCCAATGCGTTTCTTGGTCTTAAAGCATTTCTCCACCCCCACCCTCCCCCCATTTATCCTCTTGTTGCGGCCCGCGTAAAATAGCTGACATATGTATGCGGCCCAGCAGAAAAAAAGGTTGAGTACCCCTGCTCTAAGGTCTTCTTGAACGAATAAAAAACGTTATCTCTGAAAAGTCTCCACGGTATCTTTCGAAACGTCATATCAACATGTAAGTGAGTGAGTGTACGTTAAAGTCGCACTATGAGATAACACAAAGTTTATTGCAGCGGATGCGTAATTTTGAACTTTGGCTCCAAGGGATGAGAACGACACCTGATCTGACACCCCCTCTCTCCAAACTATCACACCACGCCAACGTAAGAACATTGAACCACAACAGATTTTACGTCAATCAATCCCACTTTTTGGTAACTTTCAGTACTCTAATTCAGTGATCCGCAACCCCCGGTCCGTGGATCAAATGGGGCCTACAGAACATTAAACTATTGCCATTTTATTTAAAGTGGTGCATTTCTCTCGGATTTGCGCAACTTTCCGCGGAAATCACTTTATATTCCAAGTTAAATCACTTTTATACATTTTTGGTGCAACTATATTTTATTCTGAAGGCATATTTAAACGTAACTGTATTAAAATTGTTAAATCAAAACAATATAAAATATAAACAATCAACGTGTCCCACCCTCAGAGGGCCGTGGTAAAATTATCAAACGTTGACCGGTCCGCAGCGATAAAAAGGTTGCGGAGCACTGCTCTAATTTATGACACGCCAGCCGCGAACTCGGGACCATAGACACTAAACTACCACGGCCATTATATATATACATGTGTTTGTATATGTATTTAATGTCTTTTATATGTATAAATTAATTATAAATTATTTATGAAACTTATTTACTATTTTGAAAATATATTTAATAAATTTCTTAAGATATGTGCTAGACTTGGTGATTGAGAAAGAATTGTTTTTGTGGAACACATCAGGATGCATTGCATGTAAAATAATAAGTAGGATAAACTTCTGTGTGGCTCAACAAAGGTGTTTGATATAGAAGTATTCAATTAGTAAAAACTCAAATGTCATTTGAGGCTCATGTATACAAAATATAAATTATTTTTCTATGATATATCTACAGTTGTTTTTATAACAGTAAACAAAAAAAGAAGAAATCCGTTAAGAATTCCTTATTTATGCAAATTTTATGCTATTATTTTTAACTATGTGAACAGAGTACAATCTAGGGATAAATTCACTGTGTATAAAATAAACAGGCAAAATGATTAAAGTAGAAAGCTTTTACCATCGCAGTTTCTTTTATATATCATCTATAATAAATTATTAGAATAATAAAATGTTAAATACTTTTGACAATTTTTTTTATAAATTCGTCTATAAAAACAATTTAATCTATAGGAAGCATCTGACTGAATGCTATACAGAATATGTTCACAATTCCAAAATTTATTCTTAAAGATTTATGATTACATGTGTTGATTGTTTTGAAGTGCTCAATCATAAGAATGAAATAAATTACTCAAGTAATAATTGCAAAAATTTCGAAACAAGGACATCAAGAAATAAATATAAATTATTTCTAAAAAAAAATTTCCATATTAAAAAGTTTATTAATTTTTTTTATGCGGAAAAAATGTTTTAAAAATTTTAGAACATGAGCTAAGCTATTCCCCTGACTGTAATATATGGAATTATGAATTAAGTATTGTTCTTATAAATACATTTGCTGTTAATATTTCAAAAGTATGACTTTTTTGAAGACTTTGAAAATTACAAAAGACAATTAACAAGACATTAAGACAATTTAAAGTGTATATGTATATGTATATTTCTTCAAAATATTTTAGATTTGTTAACATTAAATTTTAGAAATTGACGTCTTGACTTGGTGTTGCAGTCATTGAAAAATAAACTTTTTTACTAAGGAAAAAAAGCAACAATACGGCTGGACGTAGATACATAGCAACGAGCACACACGACAAAATACAAATACCAACTGATTAAAACTTTGGGTGACAGGTGGGTGTATTTTTATATTTCTTCAAAATATTTCAGATTTGTTAAAATTAAATTTTAGAAATTGACTTATTGACTTGGTGTTGCAGTCATTGAAAAATAAACTTTTTTACTAAGAAAAAAAAAACAATAATATGGCTGGACGAAGATACATAGCAACGAGCACACACACGACAAAATACAAATAACAACTCTAATTAAAACTTTGGGTGAACATCCAATCCCTGAGAACCCCGTATTGAAAGAAAGGGAAAAATTCTAGAACTTTCCATAATACCTTATAGGTAAAATGTTTGTATGATGTCAATCAACGACATCACTTCCAGAAAAGTTCAGGTAGATGCCAATTACAATACTAGTTTTTGGAAAAAGAGCAAGTCTTTAAGAACTATGTCTTGAAGAATTTAAGTCCAAAAATATATAAGGCAAACGAAATGCTTAATGAAGTAAAAAAATATCTTTACACAGAGAGTCTTTGCATTATTAGCATTAGGTTACGTAGAACTCCGGCAGTTTTATTTTTATCATTTTAAAACTTACTTTTTTTGGAGAAAATTTACTACCGAACAGCCAAGCCGAAATTTCCTAATTCAGTGTTGAAACAATGTAATGTTTGACGAATCATTTGCTTCATATATAAAGTTGGTACTATTTAAGATGTACTTAGGCCAAGTGTTTCTCAAACTGTGGGGCGCTCCCCCCTGAGGGAGCAGGAGCATATTGAAAAGTCAAAAACAAAAGATTATTTTTAAAAAATATTAATTTACTAAAAGTAAATATACAAAATATATTCTGACACAATAAAAAATAAAGTACACATTTACACTGATATAATACACTTATAAATATATCAGTACTGCGCAATTTATTTGATAATTAATTTAACAATACTAAGTTAAGGACAAATTTGATAATTATCAGTGACCGCGAGGGCTTGTCATGTATAAAATTACATGCAAAAATTAACACTTATCTTGATATCTTTGTAAATAATCCTTTAAATGCCGATTAAAAATTACTCGCTTCGCTCCCTAATGTCACCGTTTAACACGTAGGCAAACGTATGTGGTGTATTGGGGAAGGGGGAGGTTGAAAAGGAATAAATAAGTTAATCCTCTGAAATAAGTAAGACCTTCGCAAATACTGTCAAGGTCATTTTATTGCATTACAAAGCCTTCGGAATAATTTTATGAATAGCAGTTCACAGAAAAGAGCGTATTTCGGAAAGAAGTATATTTACGTCCAGGGCAATTAACGCACTGGCCGTGCGAGACGTTTATATACGCCTGTGGCACAAAAGAGGTTAAAGTCGTATAGTAGGTTAAGCATCAAAGTATAATTATTGAATTCAATACAACGCTATTGTATGGAGGAGGGGGGGGTGATGAAAATTATGATTGAATATTGGGTCGCAAATATTGGAAGTTTGAGAAACACTGACTAAAGCATCAAAAATTGATTTATATCAAAAAATTCAAAGCTGTATACGAACATATTTTTTTGATAATATGCTCCAATTTGAGGAGAAATTAAACTTTGACTGTGCTATTATAAAAACAAATCTAATTCCCCTTTGTGTGTTTTTTGAGTAATTAATTTTCTTAGATTAATATCATATTTTAGTAATAGCTAAAAGGATGTAGTTGTTGTTTTTTTTAAATTCTTGAAGTACTTCGTGAGCTCTTCTTCTCCTAACAAAGGCTCATGATACCTACTTTAGTTTTCTTATATAACGGGTATTACCGAAGGAAAGTTTTTGCATAAAACCTAAAAAATTTATTTACCAGATAACTTTTAACACGAGTAGTAATTTGACGTCGACATTTGGAAAGTTGTATAATTCAATTGTGTAGCACTTTTCAGTGCTTCTTGCAGTAAAGGGTAATTTAACTGTGCGCATGAATAGACACAATTCGTACGAGCTTCAGCTACTCGTGAAAGAAGAGTCCTTATTTTACATACGCTTGTTTCAATGGTGGCTATTAAGTCAATTTCAACCTTCATTACACTCATGTTGACATTTTGTTGTTTCCTCCCATTGTGTTTTCTTTCGTGTTCTACCACTCTTTGAAACTGCAAGTTTAAGTGCTTCGAAGAAGATGTAGAATACTTAATAAGGTGCAAGACACTTTGTGAAGTTTCAATTGGATGCTTTTTTATTGTTAATGAAAACTTTTTCACAACTTTTACAAATATTTTATATTAATAAAAAATTATTGTGCCTATGTATATAACTTTTACATAGGATACGAAATACTGCTTTAACTCATAAATGTTAAATGTTCATGACTCATATTTGATTGAATCTATTCTAAAATGATATTTATAAAATAATATCCAGCTGTAAAGTTGTCTATAATTATTTCTGCTTTATTTTACAGAAGGATGAAGAAAGACCTATTAATGATGAAGGTTATAATTTTCTGGGTAACTCCATCGGTAGGGTTTGAATGGGACTTAACTCAATTTAAATTCTACATATGGGAATATAATAAAAAAACATTTCATGTGGTAGTATCAGTTAAGGAATTCACCGTAATTTGGTCTTTAATACTCAGTTTTTATGGGGTGAATTCTCAAGAAAAACCTTTTTATCCCTTGAATCTTAAAACGAATTGTAATATCTTTTTCCGTCCTATATATATGTGTATACACACACACCTAATATAAAATCTCAAATTATGCGTGGAAGTTTTAATACTATTCATAATAAAGGAGAAATTCTTTTATTTCGTAAATATTACGTTCTGTGAATGTTTCATTAAAACTATTAAATTTTCAGATAGTCTGCATTGAATTATATTGAGTGATACTAGCTAAATTTATTTAATCATCTACTAAACTATTTATTTATAAAAAAGTACTTACGAAATGTTAAATATTTGCTTAGAATGGTTTTCAAAATTTAAACGATTAATGAAATTCATGTTTTCAGTTGAGGAAGCGGTCAATATAACGTAATGACCTATCTGCTATGTAATCTGCTATTATCTCATTTTGAGTGTGTTTAGTCTTTTCAATAAAAAGTTTTCCTTCTTATTGACATTTACAAACAGTAAAAGAAGAAAAAAACATTTAAAAGGAGAATTTTTACATTTTCAGCAAAATAAGTGTCTCAGAATTCTCACTTTTTGTATATGAGTGGATATGAGTTTTAAACAATAGCAAGCATTTTACTAAAGTAAAGTATTATTATCTGTGAGATGAGGATGAGAATACGATAGATTTTCTATGATTGCGAAAAGTTAAGTACAAATTTTTTCGGGAAGTATATTTTAATACCTCATTTATTTCTGATGGCCTTCTGATATATAATTTCCGCTTAAATCGTAAATTTGAAAGCAAATATGTGATGTAAAAATACAAAAGAAGTGAAAATAGGGTAATTTATATATTTGAAGTTCAATTCAAATTATAAAGCATTAAACAAACGTATTGATTATAAACTGGACGATTATTTAGGGACACCTCGGCATTGGAAAATTTCAATTCCTTAGATTCGAATCAAATATATTTATAATAGTTACATGAAAATGTTTAAATTAACTTAGATGCAATTTTATTAACTTTCAATGTGAGAATGGAACAGAAACTATATCATAATGTCCCTGAAGTAAATTAGCTGTAATGTTTGTTTACAAAAATAAAAGTTTGTATAAAAGAAAACAATCTTTACTTTTAAAATGACCGCTGAAAATGTTAAAGGATGTCATCACTAAACCATTATATTTTTGTACTGGTTAATTTTTGATGGGAAATAAGTCTTTTTTAAAGGACATGATTTTGAGAATTATTTACCCAGGGTCTCGAAAATGAAAGATTTTCTCTCTCTCTCTCTCTCTCTCTATTTAGTTCTTTATTTCCAAAAGTAGAGAATAAAATGTAATGAAATTAAATATGCGTATAAACTGATGTAATACAAAAGTTGTGAAGCACAAGCATGATCGTGTGTGAGACTCATCAGTGAAGGAAAATCCAAAGGAGAGGTTACAAGATGGAAAAAGAAATAGGATTAATATGGAGCAATCTCTTAAAAATTATACAGCTTTTACAACAGGAATTCAACCCGAAAAAAAAGACAGTTGGAATCCCTGGGGCAGGTTTCCCTCTTCCAGAAATAATATTTCTAAGTCTTAGGTGGTGGAAGACGAGTTACAATTGTCATCTTAAGAGCATTCCAGATATACCCAATAGAGTTAAGGGCTAAAGATCTGGCTGACTAATCCATCTAGCGAATATTCTCACTTCTCATAAACTTATTCACATAAGTCCAAACAATCTTTATGTGGACGAGCGTTTTAATACACTTGAAAAATGAACCTACAGCTTTGAGATCTCATCTCTATCGCTCATAAAATTCACAGAGCCACCGACAAAAACATAGAGGCTATGTATTTGTCCAACATAGTGCCTGGATGGATCATCAAACGTTTGATCTCATACCAGTCTCTTTCTCAAATGCTGCAAGATACGCAGCGAGTCCCTTTCTTCCTCCAGATAAAATGTACATCCAGAATTAGTGACTAGGGTGAATTTAGATGTCTGTAAATAAAGTCTGGACTTGTCAGTGATATCCCAATGATTTTTACTGTAATATCTATGTTCTCTGCCCTATGCGAAATGGGATCTTCTGTGCATAGAGGAGATGAGGTGCAAACAATAGGTCTTCTTGCAAACAAACATCTCTCATGCACCCTTTTGGTATTAATAATCTTTGAAACGTGTTCCTGTGAAGTTCATGAGGGAGCACAAAACCTTATGCACGCCTGTTATGACTCTGTGGTGAACAAATATCGATCTTCATTGATCATCGTAACTCTTGGACAACCTTCTCCAACTTTCTCTCTACAGATTTTGTTTCCATATAAGCTACACATATTACTGGATGTATTATTAAAGTCTCTAACAATCTGCATTAAAGGCTGTCTTACCTTGTCTTGAAGATTCTCCACTTTATTCTTTTATCCGGATGAGACAGCAATTACTCATTCTATTTGTTTTTGAATTTTTTCCGAATGAAGCTTTAAACTCATGAAAATCGTTTTAGTATACAAACAGACGTTGCTTAGAAATTGCAAAGCATTTTATTCTAAATGAGCACCTCTACACGCAAGTATCCGCTCATGTACTCATCGCAAAAATACCAACCCTATCATTCCTTCATTTTTTCTACTGAATGCTCCTTTTTCAAAGGTAATGAGAAATAGTTATGAGAAAAAGAAATGTATGAGAAAATTTATCGAAAAATGACTAACAATCAAATTTCTCCCATTAAAAAAAATCACAAATTGGAAAAGGAAATTTGAAAATAAAGTAAAATAAACACAATGCCCATTAAACAAAAACTTATTTTTAGAAAACAATTAAAAAAAAGCTTCTGAAGTAATGAAGGTAAACAAAAAACATCCTTCCTATACTCATTTTTATTTTAGTGAAATAATGCAGAGAAACGAAAGTTTAAAATATTTAAAATAACTAAGTGCATCCCTTAATAAAACAAAAAAAGTCTCATTTTACCATATTAACTTTCAAGGTCACCATGAACTGTAAAACGCCTATGCTCTTCTTTTACCAACCCATTTCCCATTAAACTTTATCCCGAATACGGCTAATATTCAAAAGAGTGCTATTTTGCATATTTGGGCAGGGTCAGCAACGCAATTACCACACAAACGCAGCTTCAGCAGCGCGACCAGTTCTCCTGCATTCCATGGCCATCAGCAAAAGCGAAAGTTAGCCATAGCGAAAGTAAGGGAGTAAAGGGAATATCAGGCAGTACTGAGGCACAGTAGACCACTAAGCCGGCAACGACCTTAACACCGGTCGAACAGGTAACGGTTTAAAACCGACGAAGCTATACTTCCATCGCAGATAAAGGTCAACAACCAAAACTTGAAACGAAAAACGGCCGTTCACTCTTTTCCATCAACACTGTAGTCACGCCGTTTTAGAGAGCATCGACATCTCTTAAGCTGCGGATGTAATGCTGTGTTCAGTAGCTTTGACGGTGCGTTCTCCCTTAGGCGAATGAACGAACCTCTTCTGATCAATGGCCCGACAGTATAGTCATTTTACTTTTTTTTATTTCACCACAAGCATAGAATCTCCATCCGTCTTTAGCTGAATGGTTCACTACGTTTCGATATAGAGTTGAAGCCCGAAATCCCAACCCTTCACTGGAGCGGTTGAGTCGTGAAGACGTGTCGTGAGAGATTCTCATCGATTTCTTGGCATTGGTCGTGCATGCTTACCCAGGAAACGGTATGACAGAATAATAGTCAATTCTTAACGTCTGACTATATGTTAGTGTGTCATAGTTTTATAGCATTCTTAGAAAACTCTTCACATGTCACAACATTACAGGGAAATGTAACTAAATATATGGTGGCTGTAATCTGATGAAGAGATCTTGTCAAATTGGATCTCAGGAATAAATTCCTAATTAACTGCAATGAAGGGGGAAGCATACGAAGTATATATAAACGTAATATTTATGGATTTAAAAACAACTGTGATACCCCGCGTCCCTGGGGTATCATCTCTTTATCCACGCGATCTAGATTTGTAGGGATAAAATATTGACCTCTCGAACCTTCCATAATAAAGCTAATTTATTATTATTTCAATTTATATTCAGAAATGCAACACAAGTCTTACTTAGAGGGAAATGATCAGGAGTGATATGACGTAATTAACAATTCTTAGCAAATAGCGCATTAAATCCTACTCACTATCTTTATGATAACTTAACCTCCGAATCTTTATCTATAGCTGATTCCTTAACTATCCAGATTTCGCTCTATCATTAAACTTTAATAAACAAGCTCTTACCGCTATCACACGGCTATCAGCAATCAAGCTTTATATCTTGTCTTCTATTCCTTTAATCTTCTCTACATATCTTATCATCCGACTTGATCCGGCTACTATGCAATTTTCTGGCTTCTAACCGACTTCTAATTGGCTCATATAATACTCTCCGGCCTCCAGCCGACCCCCTCGCGAATACAAAAGCTCCAATGTATATAATCATTCCTAATCTGCATATCGCATTTTCTTCTTGAGAAGGTTGGAATGAAATGCCATTCTGGCCCCAAAGATTCCCCAAGAGGATTAATAGAAGACGCGATAAAGCCCCGTCACACAACCACCTAAGATCTTTGACTTCACATATTCCACAAAAATAATAGTGTTGCGAAAGTACTCAGTACCACGTATCAGTTCAATCAGATGGCATATTAATGGTTCATTTAAAAAGCAGGATATCTTTTCATTTCTGTTAAAATTATATTAATGACATTTAATCGCTTGAATAATTCATGAAGTAATTTTAAAGTAATTTCTGATGTAAGTCTTGCTTGAAGTGTACCCTAGCTGAAAAATACAAATTGAAGCTTCGAATAGGAAGTTAATGTCTTATTGCTTAATATTAAGCTACAATTTTTTCAAGAATACTTTAGTTTTCTGACTAGGGACAGCTTGCTTAAATCAGAAAGAGAACGGGAAGCACAGACTCAACTTCCGGTATATTTCACGTTGTATAACAATTTTAATAATCACCTTTAAAACAGTATATCTCAACTCATAATAAAATGTATTAATCAATATAAGAACCATTAGAATCCATGCACCTTTGCTTACAAGAAACAAGACTATATGCACTTCAACAACTTAGAATTTGGGTGTTTAAGAACCGATGAATTCTTTAAAAGCATTTTGAGCTGCTACTTGGTTGCTAAAGACCTTCTTTTACAGAAATTTGATTAGGTGCTTTAAAAAGTGATAGTCGAACGTTGAGAGTTTTAGTAAATAAGCTGTGCGAGATAAAGTTTTATGTATTCCAGTTCGTTCAGTTTTAGCTCAGTCATTTGTACGGCATGGCGACTGGCGTTGTCATGAAGTAGAAATTTTTTTTTAATTGGGTAATATTGGACACATAAGTGTTCCAGTTTTTGGTGTAATTTATGGATTTACTTACAATATACCTTTCTGATTCGATGATTTCACCAGGATTCAAGAAGGATTCGATTAATCGACTCCTAAACAATAACAATAAACTTTGGATGCGCCATCAATTTGGAGAAGTGTTTGGTCCTCTATCTCTGTCCAGTTACTGCAAAGAATACCATTTGTTGTAGTTTACAATCCATTTTTCATCATATGACACAATGTGATACAGAAAACGAATTGTTTTTATTCTGAAGAAGTGTAGACTGCACTTCGAATCGACGAAGTTTTGCTTTTCCTTAAGACACCCATTTGTCACGTGTTTTTGTTCTATCTCATTTGGTTTAAATGTCAAGCTCTCAAATGGTCAAAGTTTAGTTCGTTCAAGTTTTTTGCCTGTATCTAGTTCAATAATGGCCTTCAACTAATTTTTGTCAATCGCAAAAAGACGTTCACGACCCTCCTCATATCTTGCAAAAATTTTGAAGTCTGTGTTGAGCTGTGTGTTGGCTGACGGCCTCTCCACTTCTTAGTTTCCCTTTTCATTTATTTTAATTTCGAAAAATTGGATATCGATAAACCGTTTTACACTAGTTTTTATTTTTCACAAAAACTTGTTGAGAATTTGGGATGCGGCTTAGAATCGACGGTGGCTTAGATTCGAATAAATATGTTAATACAATATTTTTGAAAAACATTTTGTTAAGTGCTTCATGAACCATGCATTAGCTAGCTCTCTTTCAGGTGTCTTCTTAAGTTAACCGAAGTTCATAAGTACGAATGAAATATTGACCAACTTTCTTACCCAGCTTTCCTTCTTTCCAACTTTACCAACCATTTTACTTACCCAACTTTCCTTGTGTTGCTTCTAAGAAACGACGTTAAAAAACAATCAAAATTTATAAGTACATTAAATAAGCAAATATTTTAAATTATTTTCTTTGTAAAATTTATATACATACGTATAAAAAATATTTATTATTTATTATTTCTTTATAAAAATACGTCTTTACTTGCTTTGAAATTGTTACAAGGAAAACAAATATTCTTTTTAGGTTAAAATTCTTTTCTTGTGAAAATAATTTTATAACTGAAGTTTGATTTCAATAAATTAATTTTATTTTTGTTTTTCGTTTTACTTAAACCTTGAAACTCAAACCTAGTTTTACTCAAAAGAAATATGAAGCTTGAATGTCTTTGAAATTTAGAATTTTATTCAGCTTATTTTGACAATCTTTCATCTACTTTTAAAAATTCTTTTACTTTAACTATCAAGTTTACAAAGTCTATACATTTCAGCTAAAAATGCTTTCCAAGTTCATGGATGATATTAACTTTTTCCATTGTGACAAAAATAAAAGTAGATATCATGAATCACTTATAATAATACTTTAACAAAATGAAAACTTAACATTTGAAAATGAAATCTAGTATTCTTGAGAATAACTATATATTTGTGCATTACAAGCTATATTATAAAGTGTATATGTTTATAAAAATATAATTATGAGTTATTGAAATTACCTAAAAACATTGATCTCTTTATATAACACTTTAACTGTAAAAAAAGGATTTGATACTTCCAAAGGAAGTAGGAAAGATTGCAAAATATTATTAGGATTCTTTTGTTACGCAATATCAACCAAACAAAACGAATTTTCACAGAGGATTTAGCAGCCTAGATTGGTTTATTTCTATATAGATTGATCATCAAACCAGCTCATACATAATAAGTTGCTTTTTGATAAAATTGTTAATTAGTAAATTTTGTTGACATGCATCAACGATTTTTTTTCCTTACAAAAAAGGAATTCAATTATTGTGTTCTAAAAAACGTAAATGTGGATATTTAACAAATAATTACATTTTTTTATGTATTTAATATCCGAATCCGTAACTGTCCGTTGTACTTTGAATTAAAAAGAAAGTCGGATTCGTTTGAAGTATTACTTTTGATGTCCCTACCCGAAAAAGATAATGCGTTCTACAGTTTTTCATTTTCAACTCCTACTTTCACCAACAAACTCTCAAACAATTGATAAAATTATAAGATTTCCATCATAAATATTACTAAGTAGTATCATAATAAAGAGACGAAAACCTCTGTATCGAACTTTTAAAGTGAAAATAGTTAAATTCTTTGTTGTTGTTGTTGTTGTTGACACATTGCAAAAAAATTAGTGAGTGAGTGAGAGTTATAACGTATATTTACGTCTCACTAGAAAGCTGAAAAAGAACCAAAGCTTTAAAACAATTAAGACTGATGGCATTGGAACATTATTTCAAATACTATGATTGTACAAAAATTAATTGGAAATTTTTTCAAAAAGCTAAATCGAGAAGTTAACTGGATAAGTTGAAAAAGTAAGCGAAAAAGTTAAATCACTTGTTTCTATATCTCCTACTGTTTGAAATTTAAACACTTGAAACAGTCATTCCACCCCCACCTTTCTCTCTCTCTCTTCTTTTTTTGTTTCTAATATTGCTTAAACACTAGATTGCCCAAAGAAGTCATTTTGACTGCTTTTTAATTTCAATTAAGAAAAAAATTGAATATATAATGCACAATATCTTAGAATTTTTTAGAGCATAATTTTTTTCTAAGTGAAGTTAACTTTTTTTTTATTGTTAATATTTACTAATAACTCGTTATATGACGGTAAATAATATAAACAATATTAAAAGTTAATTTTTTTAAACAAATTTCTTTACACAGTAATTATTCTTTCACTATGCAGTCATTTTGACTGCTTTTGGGCAATATAGATATATACTAAATTTCAGTCTTTCTAGTGTTGAATTTGTTAATAGTAATTAGTAATTGTGAAATAGTTTTGTAAAGCTTTTATGGGCTTTTTTTTTCAAATAATTATAATTTGAAGGCAATACATTTAAAAGTAGAATGCGTTTTTAATAGCTTTCCTTGTAAGTTAAAGTTCTTTTCTTTTAGTTTTCCGGAATTAAAAATTTAATTAAAAATTAATTTGTCCAAATTAAAATGTTTTACTTTTTTTAATTTTTTTATTGGAAATCAGATTACATTATATATAATTATTTTCATTTATATATAAATTCAATACTAGTTATATACTTAGATGAATCTTTGAAGCATAATTTTATTTATAAAAAGTGAGAGGAAGAACCAAGAGTTTCTTATTTTCCACTCAATGATTTGCAAATCATTTTCAAGATTTTAAAAACAGTCTAATACTATTGAAAAAGAATTTTTAGGAAGTTCTAAGAATGTATTTAACACATATTTTTTGAAGCTGCTTCAGTAGCTAATTGTTTAAACATTACTAATAAAAAAAACTCTGCATGCAACAACTACAATTATCTTATGTTTGGAGTCTAATTAAATTCATCGAAACAAATTTAATTTGTATATAGTCATATTGACTAATCGAGGAAATAGATTACAGTTGGAAAAAAGATGAAATGACAGAAAATTTGATGAATTACCCGGAAGAGGAAATAAAACACCTTTTATTTCACACTTACAAACAACAGAAAAAATAATTTGCTTATCAATGAGTTTCCCTCGAGAAACCCATTTTGTTTTAAAGTTGGTAAAGAAGACCGAAAATTCTCATGAATAAATTTTAAAGAAAAGGTTTAAACAAATAAAATTAAACGAAATAAGATCAGTGTTATACTTTGAAAAGAAAGCAAAAGAAAACTGGTTTCTAAAAATTGTTTTCTTGCTGAATGATTTTATATTTTTATTGAAAGAAATCTATAAGAATGTACTGAGCTTATATTGTTCCACTTCTCATCAGTTATAACAAAGTAACTTTTAAATGGTGCTTGAAATTGAATTTTGGCAGTGAACTAAATTTTTTTTAAAAATTGAGTGTTACCTAAAACAATAAAATTATTTTTCCCCTTGATTTTCGAATAAATTATGATTTTTCAAAATGAATATAATGATTAGAATCATAGAACAAATTACTGTGATGTAATTTTCAATTCTGAAATTATCAAACATGTAAATTTGATACTTATTGTTTCGCGAAATTAAAAATTAAAAGCATTTCAATCATTAGCTCCTTATAAATAATATTTAATAGATAATTATAAATATCTTAATGAAATGCAATTTTTAAGGTGATTTTTTTCCAACTTTAGATACAACACTATTGGAATTTTATTTAGGAAAACTAACCTTGGTTTCAAAACTGCTGCAACAGATTTCGTTAACTGTTCGAAATATTGCAGCATTAAAATTTTGTTATAAATAATTAAGCTTATATGTGAAGCTCATATATAAGCTTATATATGAGTAATAATTAAGCTTATATATGAAACAACCATCTATTTCTAGAAACCATTTGCCAACATCTAAATGTAGTTATATTATATATTTCGAAGTATGTCTCTTTCTTTTTTTGTGCGTGTGTATGTGCGTGTTTGACAGTGAAAGAATTTTAAAGTTAACATTTTTCAATTAAGGTTGTTTTCAAAATGTTGAAATATTATGACTTTATTAAAAAAAATAATAGAATTGTGAACGAAGAAAGAGAAGATATTTCAAAGTCTTAAAGAAAATTATCTGCTTATATTTGTATAGCTAAACTGTTTCAAATGGTAAAAAATTTCTCATTTTCATGAAACACCAAAATTTAAAAAGTGTATGATATTTTAGATTCAAACAGCAACACATTTGAATTAACTATCAGTTTTCCTTCCGATGTTATACAAAGAACATGCTTCGATTTTCGTAAATCAAGTATATGTCTCAATTTTAATAATTCTTAAGATTATTAAGAGAAAATGCATAAAAAATGTATTTTCTCTAGGAGTCCTCAATGACGAATTTTGATTTTTGTCCTAGTATGTATTCAAAGTGAGATAAATCTTAATTATATTAATCAATCCTTCGGTAAAGTAAAAATGCAACATAGAAATACAGTCGGACCTCTATTTAACGAAGTCGCGAAATCCAGAAAAGAAGTCCGTTACATGGAAAATTCGTTATATAGAGGTCCATCTTCCGACGTACTTTATAAACCTCATAAAACAAATTTTAAATTCATAAGCACTATATATTAAAAAGAAAGTACTCCTTTTTGTAAATTAATATACATATTTTTTAATTTATCTTATCATAAAAAAAATAAGAAAGAAAAACTTCAAGGACACACCAAGAAAAAAGAATGTCGAGGAATACACTATATTTTCAACACTAAGAAAATAGCTTTTTATTAAACTTGATGAATTTTAAGGACATTTTTTAATTTAAAGCATACAATCGAAAATGTTTCCAGCGAACTGGAAATTGGGGGTTGGAGGTTGCACTTCTTTGATGAAACACCCAGAATTTTATTGCTCTCGGCGAGTTAGGTACCTAATAAAACCAGTTCAAAATTTATTACCGTGCGTTAAAAGAGAAAAATTTGAAATGTCCAGAAATACTTCAAAAATAGAGAGAGAAAAAATTTAATCACAAAAAAATAGTTCGTTATATAGAAAATGTACTTCGCTATTAGGATGTTGTTTTACGAAGAAAATTGTGAAATGTTCTTGGTTCCAAGGAAAAATTCGCTATATAGAAAAATTCGCAATATAGAGGTTCGTAATTTGGAGGTTCGACTGCATTTAATATATTTGAATTATTAATTGTTTCTTAACACCCACTTTGAAGCAACAAAGAGTTAGTGGCGAGGAACTTTGATCATGGGAAGATGAAAATTGAACTGGCACTCACTCTCCAAACTTCTTCCCCATACCAACGTCAGAAATTGGTCGTGATAGCCTAATGGTCATGGTCATGATTCGTGGTCGGCGTATCTTGAGTTCGAGTCCTAGTACCATTGTAGAGGGGCTCTGTCGATACTCAAAGTCCTTCCGTTGATGAGGGGGTGGTCAGCTCAGGTGTCATCCTTGTCACTTGAGCGTGATTCAAAATTAACTAAATCCATCGCTAATAGCCTTCGCGCGTATTATCTTATAGTGCGACGATATTAAACACTCACTTAGCAACGTGAGGAGTTGGATTTTGAATACATTCTGAACTGCTATTTGGCGTTTTTAGCATTTAATTTAAGAAACGAGTAATGTATGACAAGCTTTAAAGTCGGACCTCTATATAAAGATTTCGCTAAATCCTGAAAAAAGATTCGTTATACGGAAAATTCGTTATATAGAGGTTCATCTTTCAATACACTTTAAAAAACAACATAAAACAAATTGTAAATTCATAAACACTATGTATTAAAAAAGTAATTAATCTCACACTTTCTTGTAAATTAATATCTATTTATTTTATATATCTTACCCATCAAGAGAAAAAAAAAGAAAAACTGCAAGGAAAACAAGAAAAAAGAATGTCGAGGAATATACTGTATTTTCAACATTAAGAAAATAATACATATTAAAAGTAATGAATTTTAAGTACGCTTTCTAATTTAAAGCATACAATTAATTTTAAACATACATTATTTTATAACTAGAAATTCTAAACATACGTTACCACAACCTTCCTTAAATTTAATTACTCATAAAATTTGCTAATTTTGTTTGAAAAATTACTTTGTTTTATAATGCGCCTCATACCTTTGCAATGCACCAAAAACCGCTTCAGGCGTATTTTTCTATGTCTTTTCTTAAATTTTTCTAGCCATTCATTGTTTCCTAGAAATTGGTCGTATACCAATGCCTTCGTAAATTGTGAAGAGCTTTCTCTATTACGAAAGGTCCAGAGATCGGAACATTTTTGTATTGCATTGTGTGTACCCACTTCAAACTACTCATCGACATCTTCATAGACACACACATGTTCTTAAACGTTGTGAACAAGAATTCGATGAATCATAATTTTGTAACTTACCTCGATTTTTTATAATAGCTGATAAGCTGTTTGAGAAATACCAAGTTTTAAAGCAATATCCTTTATACTTTAAAAATAGGGAGAGAAAAAAATTGAATCACAAGAAAAAAAAGTTCTTTATGTAGAAAATGCCCTTCGCTATTGGGAGGTCATTTTACAAAAAGAAAATCGTGAAATGTTCTTGGTTCCAGGGAAAAGTTCACTATATAGAAAAATTCGCAATATAGAGGTTCATAATATGGAGATTTGACTGTAATGTAAAGTTACCCCAAGATTCTCACTTGTTTTTTCAGCTATTTTAACGTGTAAGTAAAGGGTGTTTTTTTGAGAGGTATAGAACTTTAAATTGCAATAAAACAACGATGTATTATTCGATTGACATGAATTTTTTTTATTCGAAAGATAATCTTGTGGCATTATATTTTAAATATGATTTCTGGCATAGGACTGCCACGGCTAGCTCGGATGTAGTCCAATCTGGACGTCCAATTTTCGATGACTTTTTCCAACATTTGTGGCCGTATATCGGCAATAACACGGCGAATGTTGTCTTCCAAATGGTCAAGCGTTTGTGGCTTATCCGCATAGACCAATGACTTTACATAGCCCCACAGAAAATAGTCTAGCACTGTTAAATCACAAGATCTTGGAGGCCACTTCACAGGTCCAAAACGTGAACTTAGGCGGTCACCAAACGTGTCTTTCAATAAATCGATTGTGGCACGAGCTGTGTGACATGTTGTGCCGTCTTGTTGGAACCACAGCTCCTGAACATCATGATTGTTCAATTCAGGAATGAAAAAGTTAGTAATCATGGCTCTATACCGATCACCATTGACTGTAGCGTTGTGGCCTTCATCGTTTTTGAAGAAGGATTCCGCCAGCCCATAAAGTGCACCAAACAGTCAGTTTTTCTGGATGTAACGGTGTTTCGACATACACTTGTGGATTAGCTTCAGTCCAAATGCGGCAGTTTTGTTTGTTGACGTAGCCATTCAACCAGAAGTGCGCTTCATAGCTAAACAAAATTCGCTTATGAAAATCGGGAACAATGGCAATCTCGTTTTGGGCCCATTCGACGAATCTACGCCTTGCTTGATGATCGTTTTGATGAATTGCCAAACCAAACTGAGAATAAATCACTTGACAGCTGTTAAATCGGTTGCCATCTTGGAAAGTAATGCCAACTTAAACTTCTATACCTGGAAAAAAACACTCTTTATTATTTCATTTATTATTCCAATTCATCTTCCAGGGAGTTTACAGTCACTTCCTAAAATAGTCTCTTACAAGTGGTGAAGAGCTGAAGTGCTCTTAGTATCTTAATTTAATGTGTTAGCAACGTTTTGTGACTCGGACTATAAGACAGAATACTGATTTAAATTTCATTACTTTTTGAAGAGAAATATCTTCTATCACCTGTTGAAGTTATTACAGTTTTAACTGGGAATACATTGAATTTTGATTAAAGATAATTTTGAGACATCAATTGTTATCTAATTATAACTTGTAAGATCTCACTATTTTTTTAGATCATTAAATTATTCAACTAGCTTCCAGACGAGACATAACTTTCTCCAATTTCACAAGAAAGAAATCTTTAGAAATATTCAATCGAATGAAACAATGATTTTTTTAAAAAGAATTTCTCCTTATAAGAATCGGACTTCTTAAAAGAATTCTGATATTACATTAATTACTAGAAACAAGGACAAACAAAAATTCAATGAATATTTTATTGAGTAACTTCTTAGCTCTCTCTCACTTCACCGAAATTATTTCAATTTTCCATTCCCTCTTGTTTTATTTTCTAATTCCATTGCTTTTACTAATCTTCTTATGTTAGCATATCTTTAAGAGCAAAACTACTCTAGTGAATCAAATGATAAGATAAAGTGCATTAACAAGCAGAAAAATAGCAATATCTTTAAATCATGCCCTTTTCTAATATTTTTTATCCTATCGAATCATTAACGTTCCATAATTTTTAAAGCAAGTGTAAAGAGTTCAGGCGGAACTATTAAGTGGGTTATTAAAAGAATGTTTTCCAAGCTTTTAAGCGATTAAATTCTTTATGACGTTGACTCTTCGATATAAGTGTTCATAAAATCCAACAATAGTATAGCATTCCGATAGATAAAAAACATCCTTTTGTTTCTAGGCTGACAATGCTCCATTTAAAACCCGAACAAAAGTAAAAAGTACGCAGAAATGCTAATTATTATTTTAGGTTAGTTATAAATGCGGGAAACTAAAATTATATTTAACTTTTTTTTATCCAAAGTATAATTAGTGCTTTTAATAATGCAATAATATTAAATAAAATTTTTAACTCAATTCTTAAGAGGACGCGGCGTGATTAAAATAAAACTGTCTTAATTCATAGTATTTACGAATTCTTTGCTTGTAATTTATGTGTTTTTAATATGAAAAACAAAGTTTTTGCTAAAAAGACCACAACATTTAATTTTTTTAAAAAATGTTAATGCATGAAGGGATTTTAAAATGCTTCTCTCTTCTCCCCTACAATTATTGAAGTAAGCATTAAATTTGATTTAGAAGTATGCCAAACTATCCCATAAAATCCGGCGCATAACGCGCACCTATACTTTCATGCTGCATTTTTTAGTTTTTAGGTATATTCGCCGTATAACATGCAACTCCTTTTTTTTTCACGAAGGAACCTGAATTATACAAGTGCAATGCTCTTATATGTTGAAGTCATTTATTCGAGGTATTATCCCAGGCTTTTAAAAAAATAGTGTATTCTAGAACTATAATCCCTTCAGTTCGTTAGGTTTGCCATTCCTTTTAAATAAACAGTACATTCCGATCTATGTAGAAGTCTAATTCTTTTTATACTTACCCTTTTGTTTATTTTTGAAGCTATGATTTTCATACCAGGAATGTAACACGCACCCTTAAATTTCGATCTTATTTTTCCGAGTTGAAAAGGCGCGTTATACGCCAGATTTTACGGTATATACAGCGAAATTTGGTACGGATTTTGTGATATAACATGACTGAAATTCATAAGATAATCTTTGTTTGGTAAAACTTACAAATTTTTTTTATAAAATGTATAAGATTTGTATTTATACAAAAAATTTTTTTGTTTTTTTAACTAAGAATTACATGGCATAAAGGCATGCCAATTTTTGTTACATATATTAACAGCAATATAGTCAGAAAAATTACCAAAACATTCGACAAAAAAAAAACTATACAACCAGAGATTCCTCCCCCTCCCCCCATGTTCTTTGATAAATCAATTTAAAATTGTTTGCTATCGGGATATATATAAATATCAACCAACATAAAAAAATTTCCTAAAATTTTATGAGGTAATAGAAACATTACAAAAGTAATTTAGTCTAAAATATATGTATAAATTTGATTCTTCGACTAATTTTTGTCAAATTAAACGTAGTGTGTCCTCTTAAAATTAAATAAAGTACAATGTTTTGAAAATTTTATGATTTTATCACTAGATTGCACAAGGAAGTCATTTTGACTTGCTTTTTAATTTCATTTAGAAAAACAATTAGATATATAATGCACAATTTCTTAGAATTTTTTAGAATATATTTTTTTCCAAGTGAAGTAAATTTTTGTTTATTGTTAATATTTACTAATAACTTATTATATGGCTGTAAATAATATAAAAAATATTAAAAGTTACTTTATTTTAAATAAATGTCTTTACACATTAATCATTCTTTCACGATGCAGTCATTTTGACTGCTTTTGGGCAATATAGGTATATACTAAATTTCAGTCTCTCTAGTGTTAAAAAACACCCTCACTGCCAACTACGAGACAACTCAGTAGTTGCGCTATTGTCAAATCCCCCAGCTATGAGTTATCTGGCTCGCAGTTTGTTTACTTGCCATATTTGAGCAGTTACGATAAAATTCGCATTATGTATGCCATTGTAAATATGAGCTTTGTAATATTTGTATAACTTTGGCGATAAATAATTTGTAAATATTGGCATTTTGTACCGGAATCCTGAAATGTGCCGGGACAATCAAAGTGTTAAAGAAACAGTAGGATCTGAAACAACATTTTAAATACCGTAAAATCCGGCGTATAACGCACATTTTTACACACAAAATAAGATCAAAATTTACTAGTGCACCGGGTACAAAAATAATAACTTGAAAACTAATAAAATAAAATAACTGTTTTAAAAAAATTAGGACTTCTACATACATAGGAATACTGTTTATATATTTAAAAGAAATGTCATACCACAAATCAATTTAAAGGTTTGTAGTTCTAGAAGTATAACATTTTTTTCAAAAGTTTGCGATAATATCTCGAATAAATGACTTCAAAATATAAAAGCATTTCGCACGCACATTTTAGGTTCCTTCCTAAAACAGGGGGGCGTTTTACAAAAAATATACCTAAAATTTACAAAATGCAGCTTGAAAGTATAGGTGCGCGTTATACGCCGGATTTTAAGGTATGTATTAAGATATAAGCTCTTCCTTGGAGGCAATTACATGTTATACTTTACGTTTTTTTTAAAAGGAGTTTCAAATTTCTGCAGAATTATTTGTTTCAGTTTTAAGCAAATTTTGAAACTTTTTATTCAAATTGGTAGATAAAAATCATCTTATTCAATTTATTGAAGTCCTTAATGCAACAGGAATCATTGCACAAATTAAACTTTTACCGAAATATTCCCTCATTAATATAATGTGAACACATGACTAATTAATAGAAAACGGGATAAACATAAGTTCATTTTCGAATTTCATTATCAACATATTGAATCAAAATGATCTAGTTAATTACTAAGTGGAATATATATGTATATATATTTTTTTTTCTGAAGAAGTAATATAATTAAAAATTGTAATTTACATTGACATATCTTCATGGATATTTATTTCGTTGGTAAATTCTGGTTGTATAAAAACAAATAACGATTTCACTGTGTAAAGCTATTATCTGAATGCATTTTTAAAACACTAAACAATCTCTTAGTTTCTACTTACATTACAGTAGAAAACAAACACTAGTTTCAGTTAATTATTGACAGTTCAACATACTTTCGCCTGTGTGATTTCAAAACAGTAAAAGATACATATATTTGCCAGTTTTTTACACCATTATGAGACAGATTCTCCAAAACTCTGTTCCGTAACAAAAATTACAGAGTTCTCGAAACCAATAATTTGAAAGGAACGTCGTTTGCAATATGAAAATACTGCTTGGATGTCAGTTCTCTCAGAGGAGATTCTGCGTTTTCTGATGCATAAAATAAAAGCTAATGACATACTAGCACAATACCGGCTGAGAAACTTCGCGTTTGAGGAGCCACATAAGGTTAATGTGCAGATACTCGTACAGTCAGCAATCTGTGACTGAAAGATCAAAAACAGACAGAGACAAACGTACAGACGAACATCCTTTTCTCATTTTTTTTTCGTTATGCTGTTACATCCTCACTTTCAGTCAAGTTTCAGTTTAACTCTGTTTATCAAAGAGTGAGAGAATCAGTTATTTTTTGTTTCATTTATTTTTTCAAAACTTCATTAGAGCAGAGTTCAGATGAAAGGGGATTTGAAAAATAACTAATTTATTTTTGTGGTGAAGGGGGGGATATTCGGTGGACGATTTAAAATTAAAATCAACATCAGCAGTTTTTCTGAGTTTCTTTACTAGTGAATGAATAACAGATTATTATAAAGGCGGGGGAGAAATATTTCTCAAGCAATAAACTATAATATAGCTCTCTTTATACCGGGTGGGCAAAAGTCCGTAAAAATTTTAAAATTCATAAAATCCGGAGAAATGAACGAAAAAAAACTGTTTGCAGGATCAGCATTAGTATATGTCACGGGATTTTTTTTTTTTTTTTTAAGCTAGAAAAAAAAATAATTCGAAAATCATCCGGTAGGGGGCACTGATGTACGCAAATCAAAGAAACTGCATAAATAATGAACAGAAAACTTTCACAACTTTATTACACCAGAATATGTTCCACATGACCACCACCACATGGGAGAAGACATTCCAGACGAGTGACAAATCCAGCAACGGCAGAGTGCAACATGTCCGAATGTATGGAGGATACTTCTCTGCGGGTCGCATCTTTCAGTTCCGACAGACTTGATGGACCGGATAGATACACGCGAGATTTCAAATATCCCCACAACCAGAAGTCTGCCGGTGTTAAATCTGGAGACTGAGGAAGTCATGGGTACCTGCAGCCCCTGCTAACGATTCGGTCTTCCCCGAACGTCTGTATCAGGAATGCCTTAACCGGGTTAGCAGTGTGACTGGTTGCTCCATCCTGCTTGAACGTGACATTCGAAATCTGACCTCGTTGAATTAAACATGGCACGACAGTCTCCCGCAGAAGCGTTAGATAACGCTGAGCATTTACCGTTTCCGTGATCCATCCATTTACTGGGCACTGCGTTTCAAAGAAGAAGGGTCCTATGATAAATGAACCCGTGAAACCACACCATGCTGTCAGTTTTGGGGAATGCAATGGCTTCTGTGTGTACTCACGTGGATTAGAGGTTGCCCAAGTGCGACAGTTATGGTTGTTAACGTCACCATGAAGCGAGAAATGAGCTTCATCTGTCCACAAGATGTTAAAAACCCAGGTAGGATCTTGTTCCATTTTAGAGAAGGCCCACTTCGCAAATGCTTCCCTCTGTGCGGTATCTGCTGGCAAAAGTTCATGGCACGATTGCAATTTGTATGGGTACAGCTGGAGGATTCGACGAAGAATATTGCGGACAGATGATGGTGGTAAGCCCAAACGTCTGGCAGCTTCACGAGCACTGCTGGTCCCTAAAGCTGTTTCGGACGCAATCGCTTCCATTCCGACAGCAATGCAGGGTGCACGTGCTTCTTTCAAGCATGGTCGTCCGGCTTGTGCTCAATCCTCCAACTTTCCAGTTTCCTCAAAACGTTTAACAAGCTTTAAGAGACCTGCAGGTGTTAAAGGGCCTTTTCTACTCTTCACATTTTTCTGAACTCGGAATTTACGCAAGGCATTGGTCGCTGATTCCTCGTTCATGTAAAATAACTTCACCAACAAAGCTTTATCCGGCGCTCTGAGCATCCTTGTTCACATTTACTGTTTGTAATGGTGAAATGAATGTGGATTCAATGAGAGCAAAGGTTTTTATAGCCGTCTAATTTGCATATTTCCACCACAGACGCTTGTAACAGCGCCACCAACCGGATGATTTTCGAATTATTTTTTTTCTAGCTTAAAAAAAATCCCGTGACATACTAATGCTGATCCTGCAAACAGTTTTTTTTTTTCGTTCATTTTTCCGGATTTTATGAATTTTTAAAGTTTTTACGGACTTTTTGCCCACCCGGTATATTATATAAAGAGAACATCAAACATCAGCTTTAGTTCTCGTAGCTCAACTCATTTTTCTTCCGATATTATATATTAAATAAAAAAAAATAAAATTAATATCCACTTAACAAAAAAGTTTTTAAAGTGAAAATAATTTATATCTTATCATATCATAATTTTTCTCAAGTATTTTTTTAAAATTTTGTTTGTTTTTCAACTTTGGCTTAAAATATATATAAGGGATACATTCCCCATGAGAATCAAACTCTATGAATATCTGTAGCGCACACACACACTATCAAATATTTTTAGTGGTGTTCACATTATATTAATGACAGAATATTTAGATAAAATGTTGATTTGTGCATTACACACTCTATTTTATGTTCCATTAATGACTTATATAAAATAAATTGTATAAAATTATATTTCATCTTATTGTAACCAACCGATTTGAATGATACTTTTCAAATATCCTTAAAACTCTGAAACAAATATTTCTATAACAATTCGAAATTCTTATTTTTTAAAAAAATGTAAGGTATAGCATGTAATTACTACCAAGAGTTTATATTTTTTAATAAATTAAAAATCACATTTAAGATCCTACTGATTCTTTAGCGCCTTTACTACATCGATACTTTTCAGGATTTTGTTGCAAAAAGCCAATATTTACAGATTATTTACTATAGGTGTTATACAAATATATATATTACAAAGTTCATATTTATATAACATCTATAAAAATAAGAACGAATATATTTATATATGAACATTTGCGAATTTCATTGTAGCTACTGAAATATGACAAGCAAACAAACTGCGAGATAATTCGTAGCCGGCGTCTTTGGCAATAGCGCAAACAATGAGTTATCGCGTAGTTGGCAGTTAACGTGTTAAAAACACATACGCCGTATTTATACGAATCTAAGCCTCCATCGATTCTAAGCCGCCACCCAAATTATCAACATATTTTTGTGAAAAAATTAAAAAAGATGTAAAAAGGTTAATCGGCATCCGACGTATATGAAATTTACAAAAAAAAAAAATAAATAAATAAATAAAAAATAATGAGAACTAATAAGAAGGGAATAATTAATTTATTTTATCAGCATTAAAAACTTTTTAATGCATACATGAACCTGTGATTGCTCTGATCGTCAGAGTATTATGTTCAATTTTTTCCATCCAGCGAATTTTTCCACCTTCTACTCTAAGCCCTACCCGATTTTCAGTAGCATTTACAATGGAAAATAAGCGTGACTAGATTCGAATAAATATGGCGTATAACTTTATTTTTATAATATGCTACTGCTGAGAGAGAGAGAGAGAGAGATTAGGTTATTTTATAACTTCATGCAGAGGCATATATTATGATTTTCAGAATGTATACTGCAAAGCGAATTCGGTCTTTACTGATATCCGTGATCCATATATATAAGAAGCTGCAAACGGAAACTTACGTGCTGGTCATAGGTTTTGCTGTGAATGACATTCAAAATAATATGCTTGGAAATATATGGAAATCTATACGCTTAGGATATAATGCCAATGCTCGTATTGGTTCGTTTGAAAACATAACACATAGAAATATGCGTGGCATCCATTTTTAATTCTAGCTTTAAACACATTTCAAATATATCTTAACAACCAACTCTTAAACGCAGTAACTAAGTAGTGTCAACTTTGGTTTTTGTTGCCAATGATTTTCTTAAGTGATGTTACGTATTTGAATAAACATTTCATTAAAAACCTCGTTGGTGGATTAACAGGAGTAACTACGCGTTAAACTGAGTTGGACCTAAGAGTCCTCACATGATAAGTTATAAAAGTTTGAAAAATGAGATTCCAACCCCTGCATAGTCCCCGCCACTTAAACTTGATTCAAAATTATGAGGAGTGCTAAATTACGAATAACCTTCGCTAAAATACCAAAACTTCGCATGGTTTTTATATCAAAATTACAAATTTACTCAAGCGCAGTTTTTCCGAACACAGGTATTTTGGAGAAATAAAAAAATTAGCTCCCTCTAAAATTCATTGAAAATTGACCAAGTATTTCTTTCAACAACCCAGTAAACTAATACACTAGTTGTTTTTTCATATATGCGAATGTAAAATATTACAGACTGTATTTATATAGAAAATTGATCGTCAAATATAAAATCCTTGTATTGATTTTAAAGAGATTTCGTATTTTACTTTTAATATATTAATACATAGACGTGTATTAAATAAGATAATTTTTCAATAGTTTTAGCTAAATCATTTGTAGAATTTCTTTAATATGATCAGAGGATAGTGTGATAATTTCAAATACACTTAGAATTCAAGAAGAGATTGCTTTTATAAGTCAAACCAAACAGAGTATTATTTTCTCATATTCGTAAAAAGAAAAAAATAAACATCAAATTTCATTTAATTAGGATTGATTCGAAAAAAATTTTTAAAAAAGAAGAGGAATCTTAATGAAAACCACAATTCAGACTTTAATAAGAATTTTCCGACTTTCTAAATTACAAAGGGAAAGGGAATAAGTTGTTTAAATGCATTAAAATTTTAAAAGAAATACAAAATTCCATAAATTATAAGTTCATTCATATAAAATTACACGAATAGAGATCAAAAGGCTTTTAAGCCACAATCTCTTTCGATACATGTTTATATATATATTAATAATTTAAGAATAAGAAAACCTATCTGTTATTTGAAATTTTTTGACTTCTGCTTTTATAAATATATAAGAAACTTTTTTTATTTAGTTATCCATATGTTCAAATATGTAATTCAGTTTCCAATGAACAATTGCTGAATTCCAAACTGTTTTGTTTTATTTTTAATCCTTTTATCCCACTGGCAAGATTTTAAAATAAAAAAGAACTGTTTTCTTTGCAGCTAAATTATCATGTTCTGTGTTAATGCTGCAGAACTAGAAACCGATTAAACTACAGAGGATGAAAAAGTTGAACGACCATGCCTTTCAACTAAGGCCTCGCATTTGTTTCGCTTGGCTTACATACCGTGAATTTTTAAATAAATTCTACTTAAAATGCATACTTCTATTCTTTAAGTTGTGTTCGTAAAATTAAAATCTGTAAAATATTCATAACAATTTTTGATGATTTATTTTTTTCAGTATCAAAATAAGAAGATACATTTAAAATAGTTGTTAAATTATCCCTAAGTCTTTACAGAAATCTGTTATTTTTCCTACAAACAGTGAGGAAAAATTTATAAACAATACGTCATTCTTGAATTATAGCAAATTGTTAACAGAGTTTTTAGTCTGAAACGGTCATATCAATTTCATAAATGAAACATTCGCAGAAATAATAAAAAAAGAAACTGTGCTATTAAGAAACAAGTAGTTTATTTCAATGATGCCCGAATTGTTTGTCTATAAGCAAATGAATAAATTTTGTAAATGCCTAAAGCGCAGATTTATGCTTACAGATTGAAATTAATTTATAAGTACATATGAATACAAACACACACAGAATTTAAAAGTATAAAAATTTAATAAGTATTTTATTCTTTTAGTAATGAGTAAGAATACAATTGTAGAAATAAATTACTTAAGTAGGATCAAATTAAATGCAAATAAATAAATATATAAGGGCAAATAAAATGATAAAATATCTAAATCTACTTTTCAAAGCAGTAAATTACCTATACTTTTTTTTTTAAAAAAAAAAGAGTGAATTTAAGCTTTTTTCTAATAAAATAATTTTGATGTTTTTTTCTTTCTTTCTTTTTTTTTATTATGAGTTTTTTTCAGGAGAAACAAGTAATATAAAAAAAAATTAAGTCAATTCTTACTTAGGTCAACAAAGAAACATTTTATTTTAGTTACTTTTTATTAAATAGCTATAATTAATATAAATATGTATATGCATATGAAAAAATCACAATATAAGTGACAAAATAGAAAGCAACTTTCCCTTTACCTTTCTATATATGGTGTTGGACTATTTTTTGTTTGTTTCTTTTTGTTACTATTTATATTCATTCATTAAATTTAATTATTCTAATAAAATAGCATAGTAAAAAAGAAATCATATTCTCAGAAATTAGGCCATCCCAAATGGAATTCGAAGCCATGACGTTTAAATTAGAAGTCCAACGCGTTATCCATTGCGCTACAGGGACACAACGATTAATTTTCCTTTCTACATATGCTGCTGGTCTATTACTTTTGTTTGTTACTATTTATTCAAAAACTAAAGCATTAATATTTGAAAAAACTGTATTAAAATCAAGTGTCATCCATTACAGGTTTTAAAAAATGTATTTGAACTTGAGTGGATGAATAGAAAATAGTTTATTAACGATTGAAAATTTGAACAAGATATATATATAAATATATGCAATCGAGAGAGATGGAACAGAGCAACCAGCGTCATTTTTTTTAACTGACTATAGATTTAAGAATCTCAAATACACATATGGAATTCAGAAAAGCAAGAATATCAGGATTAAAATATTTTTATTACGCTCATTTTATCACGCATTTCTGAATACTATCCCTTAATGCTAATCAATCTCTTGACTAAATGAAGCGTTCTTAACAACTCAGCACTACAGATAAATTACTATTAAGAAACACGAATAAAAAACATTCTACTTTTCTCTTCGAACAGAGCTGTAGATTTACAGTTATTATTATAAACTTTTGGTTGGAGATGTAACTATTGGGTTGTTCGGAAAGTAATTTCGTTTTTTCCCGACAGAAGATTTAATTGTATTTTTTTGCACCCAACTTCACATTTAAGCCGTATAATTTTATATGCTTTGAGAGCTCATATAGCAAGGCTTGTGTGTGAAAAATTCCAGTTAATTCTACGCAGTAGTTTTTGGTTGGTGCCCTATTAAATATGGAGAGCGATAAGCAGCATTTTCGACATATCTTACTGTTTTACCGCAGAAAGGGTAAAAATACTGTTCAAGCCAGAAAGAAATTGACCGATGTGTATGGAGAAGGTGTGTTGACAGTACGCCAGTGCCAGAACTGGTTCGCTAAATTTCGATCCGGTATTCACCAAATCCGATCCGATATTCACCAAAAAAGGTGATGCTGTCTGTTTGGAGGAATTTTAAAGAATCGGGTTTTTTTTTTTTTTTTTTGTTTTTTAGCTTTTACCGGATATTACAACGATTAATTCGGAAGTCTACTGTCATCAGCTGGACAAACTGAATGATGAACTTCAGCAGAAAAGGTCAGAACTAATCAACAGGAAGGCGTAGTGTTTCACGAAGACAACGCGAGACCTCACACAAGTTTGGTCACTCGCCAAAAGCTTTTACAGCTTAAATGGGATACAATGCCACACCCACCATATTCTCCAGACCTGGCACCACCGGATTATTATTTGTTCCGATTACTCCAAAATTTTTTAGATGGTAAAACCTTCACCTCAAATGAGGAAGTCAAAAACCACCTCGATCAGTTTTTTGCCAGCAAAGACCAAAAATTTTATGAGCGTGGAATTATGCTACTACCAGAAAGATGGCAAAAGGTGTTGAACCAGAACGGCCAATAAATAATTTAATAAAGTATTTGTTTATTATACGAAAACTGTCTTTCATTTCCTCAAAAAAAAAAAAAAACGAAATTACTTTCCGAACAACCTAATATTTATAACATCTTAGTAACTATTTAACCCTTTAGTAACATTGTTTCTACAATTTTATTTTATTTAAATTAAATAAGATTGAATAGGTGGAACAGTTTTTTTTCGTCGCATTAACTCTATTTCATGGAATATTGACTTTGAAATGGAAGAGAACCAGCCTCGGAAGAGTGATTACTGCTTTAGTATCAACCGAGTTAAAGAGTAGATTACCTTCTCAAGCGATTCTTCAAGTGAAACTGGCATGTTTGTTAAACATGTGAGAGTTTTACCCAGTCTACGCTATCGTATAAACAACTGCACGGAGAAATAGTTTCGTCAAGCGAATGACTCTTCCTACTTTCGTAAACTTCTTTCTTTGATAAAAAAAAAAGAAAGAAAAAAGAAAAGAGTAAAATCTTCAAACCACTAGAAATTTAAGTTTGTGTTTGTTTGTCTGATGTTCCTTACCATTAAATGTTTAAAACTTAACTTTCTTTATTCAAAAGAAAGCTACCTATTATTTAAATTTAATTGAAAATTTGATTTAATTATAAAATTCAGTAATCGAATAAAAAAGCAGAAATAATTATTCAGCTGAACTTTAAAATTAATAAATTTACATTTAATTCAATTACAATTTTATATTTTCAAATAAGGCTTAATTTTAAAAGAAGCCTAAAAAACATTGAAAATTATAAAGAGATTAATTACTTTTAAAATACTAGTTTAATAATAACTCAGAGTATGTAAATAGTTCTATAGCTAAATTATTTTCCATTTGTCCAAAACTATAGAATACAAAGAGTTAATTGTTATTCACGAGGAATAGTTAAAAACTAATAAAATATAAAAAGTCTATTCTTTTTCTTTTAAATGACCCAAAAAAGAAAATACATAGAAGATTTTGAAATCAACAATAAAAAAAATATGGAATTTCATATGAAGATATTCTTGACTTTATAGGGTTATACCTCTCTCCATTTTGACTAACCCTTTGCAGTGTTAATCTTTCTAGCAATGGTACCTTACAATATTTTTGGGAACGAGATTGATTTAAGAAAAGGGAATTATTTTGATTTTAAGGCCTTTTTGTGTAGTGGAAATGTGTTTTCAACAACCCTCTGTGTACTATTGAAAGTATATATATGTATAAAGAATAGTGAATTAGAAAAATATTTTATATTCTTAGATGATGACGAGGATTCTACATGTAATTTTCCAAGAAATTTAGGAAAACAGAGGTCACTACACATACATAGTAAAAACAACAAATTTATGAAATATATATATATATATATATATATATATATATATATATATATATATATGTGTGTGTGTGTGTGTGTGTGTTTCGGACATACTACAATATGCAGCATTAATTGTAAATTTAACATAGGAAGATGACTGATAAAAAGATTAGATTGATGAATATGGTGGTAAGTATGTTTACCATGGCCTGATAAATGGTTACGTATCTATGATAAACAAAAATGAATCTCCTCCAAATGGACCAGCATAATCAAAAAAAAAATGCAAAATTCGAAGCGTTTTTAATCTGTTCAACTCAGTTTCTACGCATTCTTTTAAAGTTTAAAGCACTATGTTTAAAAATTATAGATAAAGTACACTCCTTAAAATCCAAATCTGCTTCATAGATTTAATTGCCTAGCTCTTCGGAAAAACACATTTGAATATTTTGATAAAAGTTCCTTAAGTTTTATATAAATTTGCACCTCATACTTGATTGAAAATGCCTTGCTTGTTCAATTTAACCTTATATATACATATAATCACAACCAAAAGCTGGATCATAAGTTCCGTTACATTGCCGTTCCTATTACGTTTATTGGTTATTGTATAGTACAATAACCATACATTTCCTAATACTGCTATTGCTTCACGATTATAAGTAAATAACTGTAAATTACAAGGAACAATTTCATCCCTATTATTCAGTTTTTTATAAATGTGGCTAGAAATAACGAGTTTGTAAATTAACCCTGTATGAATTCCCATGTTTAAAACCCTATTTCCATTTCTTAATAGAACAACAATTTTGCGGGTAGGATCAGAGGGAGAATTCTGACATGTAAAATAGGCCATACAATCTCAAAATTTCATTTTCATTCATAAACTTTTAACACTATCAGCTTCGCCAGACAAATGTTCATCTATAAATTCATTTCTTTCTTTCATGGTTATGTAGACATTTACCTGAAGAAATTTATCTTGTTTACCACTTAACAAGCTATACTGATATGTCTTTTTAAAAAATTATAAGTATGAAAAACAACGCAAATTAACCTATTATTTGATATACTATGATTTAACTTATTACAGTGAATACAAGTATATTTCTTTCTAGGTTGCGCATGCTTATTTCAATGCTATTTTAAGATATATTCTTTTAGTGAGGTAAAATATACCAAAGATATATCGTCTAGTTTTAATGCGAAGTTGTTTTTACTCTGACTTATGTTAACAAACAAGTTGTTTTCAACTCAATCTAAGACAGTGAAAATATATCCCTATTTTTTTAAAAACCAGCTATTTCTTTATTAAGATAAAAATGCGACACATTTTCAGTAGGTGAATCGAACAAACTTAAAGTTTGCATTTATAACGATTTCATGAAATATTTTTGAAAGTTATAGTATCAGGTCTACAGATTATAAACTATTAATTTTTAAATTAATGTATAGGTTAAATAATTGCATAACTTAATCAAAATCTTATTATTAAACTGATATTATCCCAGAAAAACATATACAAAATAGTAAGTAAAAAGGAAATTTATGCTAAAATTTGCTAAATATTTTGTAGGGAAATTTTTTTTTAATAATATGTAGAAAATTAAGTTTTATGATCGATTTTAAATCAATGGATAAAACAAATGATGAATAAAGCTTTATGTATATAAACACAAACACTATAATTTAATGAACTCCACTTCGGATTATAAACAGCCGGTAGAAAGTAACCAAGCCCTTAAACCTGATTTAATCCCGTTAAAATCAGTCCTCAGCCTCCTATGTTTATTATATGCATACTGAATTTTTGAAGTTCCCTTCTGTTTTAATGCTTTTGATTTTCTCTTTTAATATAAGATGTACTTCTTTCAATTATTTCTGATCCTGATTTCAAGATTAGTAAAAATGTACACCTTTTGAAATTACTTTTTAAATACACACACACATTTTAAATTCTTTTTAAATACACTTTTTATATACACGACTTTATCGAAATATGAGAAAAATAATAATTGCGATTATTATGTACAAGAGCATTAATATTTTTATAAAAGAAATATGTAAGAAAAATTTAAAGGGATTAAATAAACGAAAATATAAAAATTAAACATGTAATGATCCCTAAGGACCTCACTTTGAGAACTAGGATAATTAGGAGACGTAAATGAACCAGTAGCCATTTTTATAAATAACTTTCTTTATTTAGATATCTTTCCCAAATAGAATCAAAGACTTATTAACAACGACAAGACGAATATTGTGAGGTTTTAATTATAATAATCTTTAAATTAACTCAATTAATTAATAATCTAATTAATCAATTCATTAAATAACGATCACGCAGAAATTACCACGATAAGAGATCCCAGAATTATATTCAATAATGTTTTTAATGAACATTTAACTTTAATCTCACTCTTAAAACTTTAATGAGACTTTAAATATAATTTTATATTTACCACTCGTAGTCTCAATCCTTCTTGAGATTAAATTATCAACAATATTCCAATTCAAAATTACTATAACTCTATGTCACAATGTCTATCTCCTACTGCTCTAACTTTATTATTTCGTTCGACTTAAATAGTGAATCTAATCTACATAACAAGTAATCCTGTCCGCTCTTTGGAGTTGATTGGAAATAGGTAGGGAATTAAATTTCCCTAAAAGGTCGGTTCAGAAGGTTAGTGATAAAGTTCCGTATAGATTCGTCACAAACATTAAAATAAAGCATATCGAAATACGGAAACTTTACATTAAAAAAAACGGAGCTTTTTGGCAATCGCAAAATCATTCTCCAGCCGTATTCTCTGGTTTCGTTTATCCAACGATCGTTGATCCTTTGTTTTTTGATATTTCTGAACTACATAACAAACCTCATGGATTCCAAGATAAACAGACTTTAAGTTCTTTATTAAAACAAAAGTACTCAATCCCTAAATTTGTAGTTATTTTTCTTTTAAAGAAGGAGCAAAGCGCATATATAATTCTAGGCATTTATAAGTAATTTCTGTCTATTATTCCTTTGAAAATATATAAACTACTTCACTCTTCTCATATTAAAATTTTTATTTCACTCCATATTACACATAATCATTCATTTTTAAGTTTTACTCTTCAATTTCCAGAAAGAAATTTTATTTATCCTCTAAAAAGTATAAAATTAGTCTGTATAAAATAAGAAAACAGCTTATTAATAAAAAGTTTTTAATGCATACATTGGATCTTCAGAGCATCGGTATTGAAGGTATGAAAAAATACAATGCGATGAAATACACTCTGTCGCAAAAAAATATATGCACCCAGAAGAAATTGAGCTACACTCACGAAATTTGGTATGCATGTAGTGTATATGAAAATAAACAAATGATTAAAAATTAAGAACAAAATATCATTTTATTAAGCGGTTACAGCTTGCAAAAGGTTAAAAATCAGTAAGTAGTAAAGCCACCTCTGGCAGCTATACAAGCCGAAATTCGGCGTGGCATCGATTCAATTAGATCACTTATGACCCCCTGTGGAAGATCCTGCCATAGTCTTTGCATCTGCACAGTTAATTCTCCTGTATCTCGGGACGGCTGCAGTTGCCTTCCCAGCGCGTCCAGACATGCTCTATTGGCGAAAGATCTGGTGACCTGGCAGGCCATGGTAGGACGTCATATCCTTGAAGACATTGTTGGGAGAGTCGCGCAGTATGTGGACGAGCATTATCCTGTTGATAAATGGCACCTGGGCGACTTGATAGCATGGGTAGCACAATCGGCGTTAAAATATCGTCCACGTATCTGCGAGCTGTCAAAGTGCCTTGAAGGACCACTAAAGATGATCGTGTGTCCCAAGAAATTGCTCCCCACACTGTCACACCTTGTGAAATTGCTGTATGCCGCTCGACAATAAATGCCGGATCGGACCGCTGGCCGGTGCGCCTCCAGACACGTGTGCGGTGGTCATCATCACTGAGACTGAATCGGGATTCATCACTGAAGATGACACGTCTCCAGTCTGTCACACTCCAAGTTGCCCGAGGTCGGCAAAATCCAGTCGACACTGCCTATGATGTGGGGTCAGTGGTAAGCGTCTTAGCGGACGTCGGCTCCTCAAGCCAACTTCGGTCAGTCGTCTCCTTATGGTTTCTCTTGATGGCACTGGATGTCTGGAAGAAGGTAAGTGGCGTTGAATCGATGCTAGCGACGTTGTTGGTGCCGAAGTGGCCACTCTTCTGATTGCACGATCCTTGCGATCATTTGTGTTCCTGGGACGTCCTGACCCTCCGCGACGGTACACTCTACCTTCTGTGATCCACTGTTGCCAACACCGAGCAACTACCATATCGCTCCGACCGAGGTGGCGGCCGATACGTCTATTCGACCAACCTGCTTCTCTGAGGCCTATTATACGGCCCCTATCAAAGTCCGTCAGCTGCTCGTACTGCCACCGGTTACGTCTTAGAGGCATCCTAAGTCTCAATATCGTCTATCAAAGTCATCAGATTCGTTTGGATAGCCGTACGGCGCTCGTACTCATGCTTTTAAACTCTCCCAGTTGCGCAACTAATATGCGCATAGCACACTTAGCCTTGTCTCATTGGCTTCGAAATTTTAATCATTTGCATATCTCTTACCAGACTACATTCTTGCCGAGTTTCGTGATTGTAGCTTGATTTCTTCTGGGTGCATATATTTTTTTGCGACAGAGTGTATTTGAAATATTTACAGGAAACAATAACGAGAGATACAAGCTGTATGTGTTGTTTTACAATTAAACAGGAATTTTTTTCAATATATATATATATATATATATATATATATATATATATATATATATATATATATATATATATATATATATATATATATATATATATATATGTAGCTTTTTTAGTTTTTGCAAGAAGTTTGATGATGAGGCACGAAAAGATGGAAATGTTAATGAATATTTTTAATGTTGAATAGTTTCCATATTTAATGAATTTTTAAATCAAAAGTGTAATCCGGCGCATAGCACAGATTTTTAACATAAAAAATAAGCTCAAAACTTACGTGTGAGAGTTATATGTCAGATATAAAAAATTATAGATTTAACAATAAAGAAAATATGCGCATACAAATTTAGATTTCTATAAGTATCTAAGTACTGTTTATTTGAAAGAAATGACATACTTGATGAATTTTCATTATTGGATAACATGAAAATATCGTCATACTTCTCTTCAGTTATATCTTCATGCACTTCATCGAATTCCATTTTTTTCATCGCCACTATTACTCAGATTCATAAATAAATAATCACCTTCCATTCCATCCAGATTGTTAGATACACTATAATTTTAAATGACTTTTTAATTATGCCAGGTATAAATGCATTCCATGCTTTAGTTATCCACTCATGGACTACTTCTAGACTTAAAAAAATAAGAGCATTGCACATACACCGTATTTATTTGAATCTAAGCCGCACTTTTTTCCCAATGTTAATGCTTCTGAGAATCGGGTACGACTTAGAATCGAAGGGGGAAACTGAACAAGATATTGACGGTTAAAGCAATTATAGGTTCATGTATGCATTAAAAAGTTTTTAATCATGATAAAATAAATTAATTATTCATTTTTTGTTAGTTCTCATTCTAATTTATTTTTAATTTCGCAAGTGTTGGATATCGATAACTACTTTTACACTATTTGTTTTTCACAAAAACGTGTTGAGAGTTTGGGTTGCGGCTTAGAATAGATGGCGGCTTAGATTTGAATAAATACAGTACATTTAAAACTTTTTCGTAAAAAAAAAAAATAAGTCCGTGTTATACGGCGAATACATCAAAACTTAAAAATTGTAATGGGGAAGTGTAAATGAGTTATAATACGTCGGTGCACGTTATACACCGGAATATTTGGCATTTATATCTAAACTTCATATCTATCCATATAAGTTACATACTATGGTATAATTTAAAAATGATAGCAAATAATGAAAAGAATTTTGAATAAGTGAGCCACTTTCAGTATTATATTTCACTCTATATGATTCCAGGATTTTAATTAGATTAGATCTAAAGATGTACTGTTGTTGTTGTTACTAATGCCACCTGCCTCACGATGTCAGATCGAGATCCACGAAATTCATCGTGGCAAGGGGTTAGATGTACGCCTATCGTTAGCCGTAGCTTTGAACACCATGCAGGTGACAGTACGTTTTAGCTTGTTTCCACCACAATTTTGAGGAAGAATGCCCTATGGGTAGTCAGGGGCTTCACACCTCCCTTCCCCTTCCTCCAACCTCATGTGGGGACTTGCGAGTCGACGGCTATTTAAAGCAGTGCTCCGCAACCTTTCTATCGCTGCGGACCGGTCAGCGTTTGATAATTTTACCACGGCCCTCTGAGAGTGGGACACATTGATTGTTTATATTTTAGATTGTTTTGATTTGACAATTTTAATTTAGTTACATTTAAATATGTTTTCAGAATAAAATATAGTTACACCCCAAAAATGAATGAAAGTGATTTAACGCGGAATATAAAGTGATTTCCGCGGAAAGTTGCGCAAATCCAAGAGAAATGCACCACTTTAAATAAAATGGCAATAGTTAAAAGTTCTTTAGGTGGCCCGGCGCCATTTGATTCATGGACTGGGGGTTGCGGATCACTGATTTAGAGTACCTCCATGAATTTGCGGCATGGGGCTACTCTAAATAGCCGTCATTTTCATTTTCAAACACACATTTGTCGTTTGTATACATTTATAAACAACCATGCCTTCTACAGGATTTGAACCCAAACATTACGGCACAGCAGTCAGTGTCGCTAACCGCTATACCAGATGGACGACGATTTAATAAGTACTTCTTAAAATAAACAATTGTTTCTATCTCAAACTCTGTTTCCTTTTATTCACATAAAGCAGTTTTATTTTAAAGCAAATTTTTTATACAATGATCACAAACATGCTTAATACCAATGTGTCACTGGGTGAGTTACAAAAACCGTGAAATCTTATTCAGGCAGCGGAACAGGACCAAGCTGATTCTTTCTCTCTCGGTCGTTTCTCCTGGAGATATTCACACAACTGTGACTAGTTATTCTGTCTGTTGACAGTTCAATCCATCTTTATTGTTTGGTTCAAGCTTCATTTGTATACGCAAGGGACCGAAGCGTTACTAAGTTTCCCGACTCCGAGGAATGTCAGTCAAAGAGTTGAATGTCCATTGAGAGTGATGATTTGAATCTCAACTAGGCATGTAGATGACACATCGATCCGTCCTGAAATAATTACCGGATTTTCCGACTGAGAAATTTGTTTATAATAAAATAAATCAAGCGATTAGTTGTAATTTTAATTTGTTTTTGAGTGCACACAAACACTCATTAATTCTCCATTTTTTGATACTTTATCGCGTCTTCACAGAAAAACTTTGAGTTTTAAGGCAAAACTTACTTGAAATTATCCGCTGAATTATATACCACTGAATATTCATTACTAATTGATTTATTAATAAAAAATCAAAGGATTACAGAAAAAAAAGTCCACTCAAAATGAATGATTAATAGAGCACTCTAAATGACACTCTTTGTTAACAAAAGCAACATTAGTATTAATTTCTAAGATGCATAAAATAAAACAATTTTAATTTTTTGCTTTGCTAGGAAAATAAAAATAGTTCGAAAATACTTTTTTCATGCCGAAGAATTTTCAGAATGCCTGTTTTATATAAATATTAGAAAACTTTTTTTTCTCAATAGCATCGATGATTTTTGTTTGAACTTCAGAGTAAGACAAAATAGATAGACGGTCATAATTTTATCTGATTTCTTGGATTATAGTCTAAAAAGTAATAATTTTTAGTAAAAGCTTCATAGAAGTGAATTGCCTGAAGTAGAAATTTAAAAATTGTATTTCTATAATGTAAAAAGGAGAAATCTGAATGTGAAAAAGAAGTAAAATTCTTAGTCATTCTAGAAGTAAATACAAATCGCAATTATTTAATAAAAAGCAATTGTATGGAACGATCTGGCTACAAATATAAGTTATCGACAAGTGATTTTAGATGCTCGCACCGAAGACGGAAACCGGCAACGAATAAATGTCTTATGGAACTGTGTAGAGAAGTTCGAAGTCGAATGTGTGCGTTAAACTTAGAAAACAGAAAGAAAACCAGAATTTATGAAACTCCGCAAAGAAACATGTTTGAAGTAGACAAATAATGTCATGTTCTGGAAATGTATACGGGAAAAATGTAATTTTTGAACGAGAAAGATTTAATTTAAATGGTTCAGATGGCAGCAACTACTACGAACACGACTTATGGCAAAAATCTTGCAAATTTAACAATATGTTAGGGAGCAGATGGAAAGCGGGCTTCGTTATGGTGAGGCACTTTCTGACATGGATGAAAATACAATCTATGAGGAGTAGATTGCAAGATGGCCTAAGATGGTTGCCAAGGTATGCTATATGGAATTCTGATTCCCTTCTGGCCACTTTTAGGAAGACCGAAATGGAAATTCCAATAAGATAATACTCTCATTCATGTATCTATGTCAACAAAAGATAAGACTAAAAGAGGAAAGACTGATGTGTTATATCTTGACCGAGTATCAACCTTGACCTAAAATCCATTGAGAAACCTGTGGGATTGGTTGTTTTGCCAAGTATACGAAAATAACAAACAATGCCATTCAATATATGTAACAGAAGTAGCCAAAATGGAGAAATAGAACTTAACTCCAAAACCTTTTCTTAAAAATAAGATAAGAAGGTAGTAAACTGTTTGTTTTGAAACCATTGAGAAAAAAGGTAAATAATCTTGTTAAATTTGCTAAACCTTTCATTTCATATATGAAGCCATATAATTTTATGTCAGCTATTTTTGGGGACTTTTTATCTGAAGTTGCTATTTTACTTTTTCAAAATGAATTCTTACATGTGTGTGACTATATTTTGCTAAAAATTTCATGTACTGAGAAGAAGCGCTTTGGTTTTTTTAATTAAATATAGCTTCCATTTAACTGCAGCCTATTGAAACATAGTAGAAGGTAAACCTTGAAGGTAAGAGACAACAAAAATTAATAAAAAACTTCAAAAATGTTGCAGTAGATGTTAAATGCATTGACTTTGCGTATAACAGAGGTACGTGAGTAAAATCCAATACTATACCAAGTCCTGACACCAGGTGAAGGATCGATATAACGATACGTAATACAGAAGTCAGGCCATCTCTCGACATGGTGCCATCAGACACGGATACAACCATTCCGATTTTGTAAGCTGAATCTCGTTTCATTTGAAATGACAATGTCGTGCCATTCCTTTGTCCATGGCCAACGTTTAAGGCGACTTGGTACCCTAAAAATCACAAACCTATCGTTTTTTTTATTTTCATTTAATCTTATTCTTTGCATTATTATCTTTCGATTGATATATCACTTGTGCATGCCGGAAAGTTAGAAGTTGGCTAAAACATCATTTGAAAACAAATTAGGCAATTCAGCCACACCCCCTTTTTAGAAAAAAAAGCTAAAAAATGCGTTATGATAAAAAAAAAATCTATTTTAGAAATAGAAATAATAACTATAAAAAAGAATGTGTAGTATTAAAAGCAGAATATTTCCGAGGCAATACAATAATGTAATTTTTCTTCCTTGCGAAATGTGCGCATGTAAAATTTTTAAATTAAGGCATTTTATATTAATAATTTTATATAATTTCAGTTCTTATTCCTGATATATTTTTCATACAAATGTAATACTTTAATATTATAAGAAGAAAAACAGCTAAAATTTCTGTCGTGACAGAAAAAAAAATTTTTTTTTAAGTTTTTCTTGAGTTTTCTTGTGCAATTAGTGCTCTCTAAAAGTTGATCATTTATAAAAATGTGTGGGTTGAAAACATGTGAAAATTCAATTATTTTAAAGAAAAACGTATAAGTAATATCTTAAAGTGGTATTTTAAGTTTAATTAAGCTTATAATAATTATTTTTTCAGAATTATAAACTTTAAAGTGGTTTTTCTCAGTTTGTGTTTTTCGAAACCTTAGTGCATTCAAAAGGCTACTCCTTCGACAATTATTTACCAATCATTTCCATTTTTTTCCTGCGTGTTAAAAAATAAAGCATGTAATAAAATTAGGGATCCGTTTTGCTATAAACTGAATACTTTTTAAAAAAAAAAATAAAATGTAAGACATGTTGGCTTTTTCGTTGATTTTTAGCCTGTATATCAACATTTTTTTTTTTTTTTTTTCGAAAACGAATGAAGTTATTCTAAAAATCATCCCTAAAGTTGTTAAGAACATCCATAAGAATATTATAAAAAAATTTCAGGTCAAAAAATTATTTTTTACAAAAGGAGTAGGATTTTAAAATTTTCCCAATTTTCTTCAAAAAATTAAAATTTTTAAAATTGTGTGAATAATATATGAAAATTTTCATCTGGTAACATTTTCTTGAATAGAAACATTGTATAAAATGTTAAAATATAATTTTTAAATATGTAAATAAAGAAGTTTGCTCAAAGGGTGCCAAGTCCCCTTAACACACCATTGTAGCCATGTGCATCTGTGGAGTACTGTCAAAGGAAATCTCAGTAATGGACGCTTTGTTGAAATCTTACGTGCCTCAGGCCACATTGTGTTGACTGATTTTTAAGCTACAGACTCTAAATCGTATTCAAGGGTTTTCGGTGTTGCAGTCCGATCCATCACTATTGTGCACATAACATGCATTTGCTGTATCTGTAGAGCTCCGTTGTTTGTGCAATCCCTTCAATCGGTTGATCTCTTCCTGCACAAACCCATTTCAAACTCAAAACCTAAAGGCCGTATCACACGTATATTTTTCATGCAATTTTTTCGTCTGATTTTTGGCCGAATCTGAGGGGGAAGGGTTGCCGTAAACAAAACGACATGCTCTGACGTCAGCCGCGCTTTATCTCCACATTGAAAAATTACTCGCCGATTTTTCTGCTTCGGAAAACGAACATCCAAAATTATTTCTTTCATTTCGTTTGCGCTTTTGTTGATGGGTGTAAACAGAAATAGAGCACCATTCTATTTAAAATACACAGTCCAGTCACATTAATGTGACCACCACGTACTTTCGACTTTGACGTTAAATAACCAATCACAGAAGGATGCTGGCATCGCAGTGCTATTGAGCGTATATAAAGGGTGTGTGAGGGCTTCGGAAAACACTACAGTCGTTGGCGTAATGCAAACATGTAAGGAGTTATCCGAAGTCCAAAACGGCATAATTTTTCGCTTTCGGGAAAAGGTTGGAAGCATTTCCTCAACGGCTCAGTTTGTGGACTGTTCGTGTGTCACCGTGGTTAAAGTATATCGTGCATGGCAAAATGAGACCGTCCAAAATCAGTGACGTGGCAAATGTGGTGTACCACGGGCCATAGGTGATAGAGGTGACTGACGTCTGCAGAGGTGAGTTCGGGAGACTAGACGTGCTACCGTTAAGCAACATACCACCCAGATGAACCAAGGGGCTACCAACAGTGGCTTCCAAACTACTGTTCAGCGATCGTTGTTGCGTCTGGTTCTCCGAAGCAGGCGCCTGGTTCATGCACCTATGCTGACTGCTGTTCATCAGCAACGAAGACTGGAATTTTCACACAGGTACCGCAACTGGGCATCCAATGAGAGGTGACAGGTAGAGTTTTCTGATTAATCACGCTTTATACTCCATCGGACAGATGGTTGGTGGCAAATACGGCATGAAACGTCTAAAAGCAAACACCCTGCAACAATTGCTGGCAAGGTTCAGGCTGGAGCATTATGGTCTGGGGAATGTTTTCCTTAAATTTTCTGTGTTTATTCATCATTGTGGAAAGCACGATGGATCAATAGAAGTACACATCTGTCCTTTCAGACCATGTCTACCCTTTTATGCGCATTGTTTTTCCTCAGGATGGTTGCATCTACCAGCAGGACATTGCGGAGTGTCATACAACTGATAGCGTACGTGCGTGGTTCAAAGAGCACCAGGATCAGAATATCGTTCTTCCGTGTCCAGAAAACTCACCTGACTTAAACCCAATCAATAATCTATGGAACCATCTCGATCGGGTTGTTCACGCCATGGATCCTCACGCGCGTAATCTAGTGCAGCAATAGAGTCGGCATGGCTCAACATCCTAGTGAATACCTTGAGGATCCTAAATGACTATTTTCCCCTCTACGAAAGATGGTAATTCTGGCTTTTGACAGTGGTCACATTAATATGACTGGACTGTGTATTATACACCGTTAAAATATTATACACCATTAAAATATTATACGGCATATCTGAAGTGTTAGACGAAACCGAAGCCGCCATCTTGTTTATGACGTAGGGCACCGAAGAACCCCATTGGCTGGAATTTCAAGCAATTTTTATTTGGAACTACTTTTTGAGCTCGCTAGCAAAAAATTGTTCTAAAGCGGTTGCTATGGTAACTGAGTAAATAATGCACGAATTGGACGAAAAATTGCTTGAAACGTGTACGTGTGATATGGCCTTAACCATTTGACTTTATTTTTTCAAGAAAGCATACTGAAATATTTTATTCAAAAAACAAAGGTAAAACACACTTCCAGTACTTGTAAATGTGTAGTGCAGTGGCGCAAAGAAGGAGGAAGGGGTTCCGGGTCTGGAAACCCCCCAAGCCCTTGAAATTTTTCGATTGATTATAATCCTATGTATATATACTACGTAAAATTTAATTAAATATTTGTTGTAAATAATTAACTTTATTAAATAGTGGTAATTATTTATTCAATAATTAATTTTTTACTGTTTTTTGTTCCCGAAAATTGACAAAATCAGAAGAATATGTTGGGCGCCGTATTGGAGAATGATACGAGAATGGCTCTTCGACCCTGGATCCCCTTGAGTGGCCGCGGTAGCCGAGTGGTATAGGTATCGGTCCGTGGCTTGCTTTGTCACGGGTTCGAGCCCAGTACCACTAAAGACCCGCCGTGTAGGGCAGCGATGCACGTTAAATCTGTCGAGAGCTGAAACGTGCTCCTGTTGGTGTGGTGTGGTAGTTAGGAGAGGGGGGTGCCAGCTCAGGTGTCGTCCACGTCACTTGACCATGGTTCAAAATTACGTGGTCCGTCGCCAAAAGCCCTCGTGTAGCTGAACAGTGCGACGTTAATATTCAATCAATCAATCAATCCCCCCTTGAAAAATTCCTGTGTGTCACTGGTGCAGTACATAATCTCTTAATGTAGTGCTTTCAGGTGCCCCCTCATTTTCATGTGCAATGCTAATTACCTACATGTGCTATTGAGTAATGCGCGCTTCACAAATTCCACGCTTCATTAATAGTACTGCACTTTAGATTATAGTGACATACATAAAATGTGCAAAAAAATAAAAAATAGATACTGTAATAAATAATGAGTAAGTCCACACTTAGCTCTGATCACACACAATATTCTTCTTGGCCTTTTTAAAATGGTCAAGTTGCTGATATCATTGCTGAGGAATGTTCACTACTGCTGATGTAATTGCAGCTCTAAGATGGGTCAGATAGGATAGGGGCTTTTCCAAGATTTAAACTAATCTTTCGACTTAATCTCCCAAATGCTCAATAGGATTTAGGTTAGCAGAGTGTGCTTGCTATGGAAGTACCTTAAACTCTGACTGATGTTCTTCAAAACAATTTGAGTCCGTGAGGGAATATTAACGTCGCACTGTTCAACTACACGAGGGCTTTTGGCGACGGACCACGTAATTTTGAACCATGGTAAAGTGACGTGAGCTGCCCCCCTCTCCTAACTACCACACCAACGGGAGGACGTTTCAGCTCTCGACAGATTTAGCGTGTATCGCTACTCTACACGGCGAGTCTTTAGTGGTACGGGGCTCGAACTCGTGACAAAGCCAGCCACGTTCCGATACCTATACCACTCGGCTACCGCGACCACACAATTTGAGTTCGACTGACCATGGAAGAAGGTATATTGTCCCAATGAAAGTTACCGTCTTCGTAAGAGATTATCATAGTCATGAACAAAGCACGCGTTTGGTAGGGATGTTGAGGCAAATGTTTCATATCCATTTAAAATCATAACACATGGGTAAGTATACAATTTATTTTACTTCAATAATTTCGAAGTTTTCAAAAGTCTCTTTGCTACAATTCCTTTAATCCATAATAAAAACTTAACGTTAAGAAAAACAGTTAAAATCAACTTTTGAAACAGATTTTTATTTAATCTTCCTAAATAAATTTAATTATCAATATTTCAAAATATTTTTACAAATAAAAACTAACAAGATATAAAAAAAAATGCTTCTTTCAACGAATAAATCCGCGAAGCCTTTGGCATTTAAAGGACAGTCAGTCATTTCTTATTCCACTAAATAACATCATTCCAAAAGTACTTTCAGTTACTGGTTCAGAGGGTTTTAGATTTCGGATCATAAAATGAAACCTATTATTACCTTTCTCCATCTCAACAGAAATTTGGAGCAACCGCTTTCTAAACTATCTACTTTTGATCAAAGAGTCTCTTCTTATCATAAGTCTTTACACCTTTCATCAACAGAGGTGGATTTAGAAATTCCTTTAAAATTACCCGTTTTGCTTGTTTTTAGTGAGATTCTCTTCAAAGGTCACTAGTTCTTAAGGAATATAGGCTGTTCATATCATGCTGTAATTTAAGAAATCTATCTAAGAAGTTTCATCATTAAAAAGAAAAAAAATCCTTTGAGTTACGTTATACTGCAGACGACGAGGACTGGAAATAAGATATTGATCTACTAAGTTATTGATATGCTTAAAATATCTAATGAAATAAGATTTAAATCACAAGAGAAAAAAAATGAATTACAAGATGATGCAGTGTTATATGTGAAATGCAGTGGCGCACACAAGCCCCCAAGCCCTTGATTTTTTCCGATTGATTGTAATTCTAAGTATGTAGTACGTAAAATTTAATTAATTACTTGTTATTAATGATTAATTTTATTAATTAATGCTAATTATTTATTCAAAAATTAGTTTTTTACTGTGTTTTGTTCCCGAAAATCGATAAAATCAAAGGGAGCATGATACAAGAATGGTCAACTTTTGACCCCGGACCCCCTTGAAAAATTCCTGTGTTGCGCTACTGGTGTAATGGAAAAACAATACTTAAAAGTTTTAACACGAAAAGTGTAAGATAAAGAGGAAAATATTCTTGATAAAATTTATTTCGGTATTGTTGTGTTGTGTGAGTTCAAACTATAATTAGATGCACATTTGAACGACTTCCTCCTTAAAGATATTATTTTAATATATCTCTAATTCACTGTACAACACATTACTAGTTACCGATACAATTTCATAGTTGCGTGTTATTTATATACCATCCTCCACTCAGTCACAGTTAAGTCTTTAACTGGTTACAGTTAAATATACCACATCTCCTCCCTCCTTAAAGAACAAGTCTCTCCGGAGGCCGCCTGATTCTCCCGGAACGCCTAGGAAATGGCCTGTCTGGAACTGGTGGACTCCTCGTCTCGGAGTCAGTCTCTTTAGCTGAAGACTGTGATAGAACTGGAACCGCAACATCAGTTGATGGCACTCCTTGTACGGAAGATGAACCCAATTCCTTGTTCCGATCCTTAGAAATATCTTCCGCCGTTTCTGCATGCTGAATATTAGAGTTGTTTTCTCGAACCTCTGATGATGGAAATCTCTGGTGCATAAGTGGAATGATGTTTTCTTGCACTTTATCCCCCACTGAACGGATCTGATCAACATGTCGTCTCACGAGGGTTCCTTGAACATCAATGATTTAGTGGAGTACGCCATCCTGGTTTACAATGGTACCAAACTTCCATCTAGTATTAGCTGCTCTGTAAACTCTCACAGCCACTCGATCTCCAACATCAAATTTCCTATCTCGGAATTCGAAATTATCTCTTCGTAATTTATCCTGAATTTTTGTTTTCAATTCAGGTAAAAGTAAATCTATCCTGGTTCTAATGTCTCTTTTAAGAATAACATGGCTGGACTAAGTGTTGTAGTTACATTAGGAGCTTTTCGGTATTGCATTAAAAATGTACTTAATTTCTGTTGTATAGTACCTTCGTATTTATGCATAGCTCTTAATGATTGCTTTAAAGTAGCAACATAACGTTCTGCTTGTCCATTACTAGAAGGCTTGAAAGGTGCACTAGTTTTGTGCCTAACTCCATTTTTATGCATAAATCGCTGAAATTCATAGGATGTAAACTGAGATCCATTATCGCTGACAAATACCCTAGGTAATCCGAATCTTGCAAAACTATCTCGAAGACATTCGATGGTTTTCTTGGTTGTGGTTACTTTCATAGGGTATACTTCTAACCATTTGGAATGAGCGTCAACGATCAGGAAAAACGTGTGTTCAAAAATTGGTCCAGCAAAATCTACATGAATACGTTCCCAGGGCATACTGGGATATTCCCAGTAATGAACTTTAGATTTTGGAGGATCAGCCTTATATCTAGCACAATCGACACAGTTTTTTGCGGCTTCTTCAATATCGTTATCTATATTTTTCCAATAGACGAACGATCTAGCTATAGCCTTCATTTTTACTATTCCTAAGTGTCCAGCATGTAATTCTTCCAGAACGTTCTTCCGAAATTTCCTTGGAATACAGACCCTTTGTCCGTACATAATACAACCATCCTCAATGGTATACTGGGCTTCCCTCCCTTGCAAATCTTTACCTTCCCTTAAGGCTCTTAAGAGTGGACCCAGCTCTATATCTTTACTCGTCTCCTGTCGTAACTCCTTAGAAGTAACCGGTAATGCTTCAATTTGCGACATCTGAAATATTGTGATGTCATCTTTAACTTCAAGCTCTTCGGATGTTTTTGGTAAACGAGAAAGAAAGTCTGCATTTCCGTGTTCAATCGTTTTACGGAATATTATATCAAACTCAAATGACTGCAAAATGAGCGCATAATGTAAAAGTCGGGTAGCTGCCAACACTGGTAAACCTCTTTTTGAACCAAAAATAGCTATCAAAGGTTTGTGATCTGTTATCAAAGTGAATCTTCTACCTTTCAAATATAGATAAAACTTTTTACTGCCCAAACTATTGAAAGAGCTTCCTTATCAATTTGGGAGTATTTTTCTCGGACCCAGATAAAGTTCTTGATGCGAACGCGATCGGACGTTCAGAGCCATCTGGATACACGTGTGACAGAACACAACCAATGCCAACTGGAGATGCATCACTAGCTAAAGTTAAAGGTAGGCTAGGATCATAATGCACCAAAATTTTAGGTGAACAAATTTCCTTCTTTATTTGCTCAAAGGCAACCTGGCAATCCTTCGACCATAAAAATCTAACATTTTTTTTTTGTTAAATTATTAAGAGGATTAGCAATAGTAGCTAAATTTTCACAAAATTTCCCGTAAAAATTAACTAACCCTAAGAAACTTTTTTTACTTCATGAACATTTCGGGGTACAGGAGCATTTACAACGGCTGAGATCTTTTCGTCAGTTTTATGTAACCCTTTTGAATCGATTCTATGCCCAAGAAAATTTATTTCATTTTGGAAAAACTTACTTTTATTTAAATTAAGCTTTAGCCCGTGTTCTCTACATTTCTTAAAAATTCCTCTAAAGCTGTAAAATGCGAAATTTCATCGCTCCCTGTTATTCTAGCATCATCCATAAAGACCTTGACTCCATCCATACCCTGAAATAGTCCGTCAACATAGCGCTGCCAAATAGCAGGTGCCCCATTTAATCCATACATAAGTCTTTTACAAATATATAATCCCTTGTGGGTATTTATAGTCATTAATTTCTGACTGTCGGGATGGACTTTCATTTGCAAATATGCATGCTTAAAATCTAATTTTGTAAATTGTTTTCCCCCATTTAAACTACCAAAAATTTCATCCAATCTTGGTAAAGGATGCTGAGGAACAATTAAATTTGGATTCAGGGTTACTGAATAATCAGCACATAGTCTTATACTACCATCGGATTTAACAACAGGGACTACTGGGGTTGCCCATTCAGAGCTGTCGACTTTTTCTATGATACCCTCTTTTTCAAGTCTGTCAATTTCGTTTTCAACTCTACCTTTGAGAGCAAAGGGTACTGTTCGAACCCTACAAAATATAGGTTTCACTCCATGTCTGAGTTTTAATTTAGCCTCATAATTGTTTATTTCTCCTAATTTATCATCGAAAATATCCTTATACTCTCTTAGAAGGTTATTTAAATTTTGTTCAGTTTTTGCTCTAAAAGCTTTAATAGCCGGCCAATCTAAATGAATTTTATAGAGCCATTCCCGACCCAGAATAGTATCCAAGTTTTCTTTCACAATGTATAAGTTCAAGTTTACTTTTTGATTTTTATATTGTACCCTTACAGTAACATATCCTAATGGTATAATTGAATCTCCTTTATATGTTTTAAAAACTATATTTGTAGGTTTAATTTGTTTATTTGAAATTTTCCTGAAATTTCCAATACTCATTACACTAACCGCTCCCCGTATCCAATTCCATAGAACAACTCTTGTTTTCAATTTTTAAATTTATCATAATTGGAGGTCGGTTTGGTTCTTCCTCGTGTAATATATAATCCTGAATTTTTAATTCGTATAGTGGAATTCTATTTCTATCTTCAACTTCATTTAATAGAGTTACCTGTTTTTGTTTAACCGATTTCGCATTTGCCTTTTTTAGATGCGAAGCATGCCTGTTTAATGTGCCCAATTTTCCCACAGAAATTACATTTACTTGAAATAAATCTACAATTCTCTTTTGCATGGTTGGTACCTGTGCATCGTGAACAATATAATTTTTTTTTTCTTTCGGCTTTTTGTAAAATTGGATTTTTTTTTATCCATGTGTTTTTTAAAAGTTTGCATTGAATTTATTGCTCGGCCCATAATATCATTTGTCCCTCTAAAAGCTTTTTCCATAGCCAGTGCTATATTTAGCGTTTTCTCGAGATTAATATTATCTTCCTCAAATAATCGATCTAAAATCATTTTATCCCGCAACCCGCTTACAAATACGTCGCGTAACATAATACTCAACATATCTTGATCATAATCACAATTCATTGCTAGAGCCCGAAGCTCGGCAATGTATGTACTAATACCTTCCCCTTCAGTCTGTTTTCTGTTTAAAAATTTGTGACGAGAAGGTATAATTAAAGGTTTTGGGGTCAAATGTTTCTTAAGTGCATCTTTTAATTTATCTAACGTTTGGTCGGAAGGAATGTCAGGTGCAAGCAAATTCTTTAGTAACTGGTACAATTTTGCACTAAGAGACGAAACAAAAACCTTAGCTCGATTTGCTATTGGTACATTCTGTACATCTAAGTAAGTTTCGAATCTTTCAATGAAACTATCGAAATTTTCATTTTCTTCATCAAATTTTTCAAATTGTACAGTTACTTTATGACTATGAGAATCTTCTCTAATTTGCAGCGCTCGAATCAAATCTTGATTCTGCCGGAGTAAGTCTGCAATTTGCTGTTCCATGGTTCCTTCCGATTAAAGAGAGAAAAAATTTCCTTTACCTTGAGCAGTTTTCAGGCAATGCCTTATCCAAAAGAATCTCCAATATATCCCATGCTCGTCGCCAACTGTTGTGTTGTGTGAGTTCAAACTATAATTAGATGCACATTTGAACGACTTCCTCCTTAAATATTTTATTTTAATATATCTCTAATTCACTGTACAACACATTACTAGTTACCGATACAATTTCATAGTTGCGTGTTATTTATATACCATCCTCCACTCAGTCACAGTTAAGTCTTTAACTGGTTACAGTTAAATATACCACAGGTATTATATAGCATACTGCAACCTTACGATTTTGTAGATGTTAGCATAATATGCTAATGATCAGAAATTTGACATAACCTCCCCCTGAGCATTTATGAGATATTGTTCCATTATTATCTAAAATATTTTATTTTATAATAGCCATAAAAATGAAATTAATGAGTAGAAGTATTGTTTCTAATGAATGTGATTTTTATACAATGTATTCTTATAATTAGTATAAATTGTTCTTCCTAGTTATCTGAAGGATATATATCAGACTTAAGGAAAAAAATTAAATAGTTTAATGAATTTCAGAAAAGAAAAATCACTAAAGAAAAAAATGATAAAGACAATGAACAGAGAAAAACTGGAAAAAATAACATTGTTGTTTTTGACAGATAAGAATCTTCTTGTTAGAATGGGCACCACCTAAGAAATACTTCATTTAAAAAAAAAAAAAAACTCTTTTTTTTTGTAGTCATTGTGTTTGAATACTTGATTTTTCTAACCTAAAGAAGGTAACTTTAGACACATAAAAACAAAATATATTAGTAGTATACAGGTATTACAACAAAATGAGGTTTTTAAATGTGTTTTACCTAAGTATATTATTATATAAAAATACTAATGAATTATAAATTATAACAATTGATGAAATGCAGGACAAAAATTATAAGAATACAATGAAGAATATTTTACATTGTTTGAAGCTGTAGTAGCAATAATACCGCAAATTACAATGTAATAAAACAGCTTTGATAAATTTTCTTTTTATTGATGTTTCTTGTGGCACCCTAATAAGTACTAACTTAATTTCTTATTTATGGAATTATATTTTTTTATTTAAATGCTTAAACCAGTGCTTCTTGAAATTTAAATGCTTGTGACCCAATTTTCAAACATAATTTTCATGGCGCCCCCTCCATACATTAACAATGTATTGAATTCAATAATAACGTGCTTTAACGCTAAAGGTACAATACGACTTTAATTATAAGCTGTATAAATTATTATAAATATATTAAATTTTGCTCGTTATTTTACACAAACCCGTGGGGTCACTAGTATTTACTAAACTTGTTCCTTACTTAGTATTGTTAAATTAATTATCAAATACATTGTGTAGTACTGATGCATTTATAAGTATATTATATCATTGTAAATGTGTATTTTTTATTATCTCAGAATGCATTTCGCTTTAATTCCTTTCAGTAAATTAATATTTTTTAAATTTTTTTAGTTTCAACTTTTCGATATTCTCGTGCCTCCCTGGCAGGATTATCATGCCCTCTTAGGGGGTGCACCCGCAGTTTGAGAAACGCTGGCTTAAACACGTGTGAAAAGGTTCTCATAAAATAGAAAACGCATTTTTGAAAAAATCATTACACTTTTTATTCTCATTTACCTTAGACACTTTATAAAGGAATACAAGTTTATTCAAGGAATGAGTAATTAGTGATATCTTAACTAAATTAAATCACATATACATTGTTGTAAAATTGGAAATTCAAATATGGAATAGAATTCAAAATGCGTATTTTACTATTAGGTGCAAGAGTATCTGGACATCAGGCGGTAGAAGAAATAATGCAAATACTTGGGATTTGAACTATTTTCACTAATATGGTGCATGTGTGTGTATATCAATCATAAGCATTTTGGACAGCAAAAATTTGATGATGAAAATATATGCACCCCAATTGTGCGAGTGACGAATCAGAACTAGGACACATTTTACAGCCATCTCATTCGTCGTTCAAGTTATACCCATAAGCATTCAGTAATGTTAAAGTCTGGTGACGAAGAACCCCAAGACAGTTGTTTGATTTATTCTCATGTTTATTAAAGAAATTTGTGTTACATTTTGCTTAATGAGTGGGGTCATTATCCATTTAACGCAAGGGACAACCATCAAGGAATATTGTCTGCACTATTGGAAGAACGTGTTCCTGGGGGTACATTCAAATAGCTTTTAGTTGTTACCTGATCCTTTGGAATGACTATTTTTCCTTTAAAATGTTGAGAAATAGCACCCCATGCCATCATTAAAATGCCTCACGCTACATAAATTCTTTATATAATAGAAAACAAAGTGGAAGATGATTCGACTGACCAAATTATGTCTCTAGTCATCACGGTTTCAATTTTGATGCTTTTTGCACTAGTGTATGCAGTTTTTTGACATTCATGTCAGTAATAAGGGGTTTGCTCCTTACATTACGGCCATAAAAATGCAATCTGTGAAGGTCCCGGTGAACTGTTTTGCCTAAAATGAGGTTTTCTCTCGGTCGATGTTTACATTTTCTGTTATTCACTCAGATGTAGATTCACGTTTCTTGTGCATAATACGAATTTTTGCTCGTTTATTCTTATCTGGCAACTTATTTTTTGTCCCCAATTTTCACATTTAGAATTAACACATTGTTTTAAGGTATCCGACTACGTTCGGGACCGTGATTTTAAAAAAGCGCATAAATGGATAATTTTCATGATACTTATTAGTGTCAGTTAGATTAGAATACATGAATAAAACTGTTTTAAGGACATCTCGACAAAAAAAAAATTATTTAAATACAATATTTCGCCAAAAGATTAATTTAGAATAACCTTTTTTTCAAAATGTTCTCCTTTTGTGAAAAATGCTTCTATTATAATAATAGTTTGCCTGTATATAACTCAGAAACTCTGTACAGAGGCTCAACTATGACTTTTGAAAAATTCCCATTATTTTCAGAGTTACAACTAATTAAAATAATTATCGGCGTTTTTTTCTTACAATTTCTCCCCTCTATTGTCGTAAAACATGGATAAACCCACTTCTAAGTTACATATTTCAAAAATTCTAGTTGAGCCTTTGTACAGAGGTCTGAGCTATATACAGGTAGAATATTATTATAATAGAAGCATTTTTCACAAAAGGAGAATATTTTGAAAATGGGTCATTCTATATTCATTTTTGTCAAAATATTGTACTTAAATAATTTTTTATTGTAATACTATTCTTAAAACAATTTTATATACATTTTCTAATCTAAGTGACACTAAATATCATAAATATTATCTATTTGTACGCTTTTGCAAAGTCACGGTTCCGAACGTAGTCGGATACCTTAAATATTTGGCTATAATTTTAGACATGGTTTTTCTTGGCAACGTCTCCAATTTTGACTATTTAAGAAATAAGCTCCTACTAGACCTCGTAACATTAATATTCATCTTTTTTATGAAAATCGATGAGGTTTAACATTGAAAAATAACTGTACACAACTGGTATCTTATATGTATGTGTAACTTTACCTCTTATATTAGTAGTCAATTTATATAGCAAACAGTAACGCTTAACACACTAGAAATTACATACGAGCTTCTACGCTTTTTCTTCGGCATTTTTTTTTATTTTCATTATTTTGTATAGATAAATGTAGAGTTGAAAATGCATCCCTTGTATTATTCAAACTTTTAATCTAAGTTCCAGATTAAATTATTTGATTACCATTAGTTAAGTCTTAAATATTACTAAATATACATTTAAATCGAATGCCTTTTGAATAAGCTTAATTTGTTAAATGTGCTTTCTTATCTTTTTACCTTTCTTACTTTTAATACCTTTATGTATTCAGATTCCTTAGTCTAGATTTATCTATATATTATTGCTTGCCTCCTTATATTTTAAACTATATTCGTTTTTCCCCCCACTCCTATCTTAATAACTAGAATCCGCATTATATAGTTCGTTACTTTTTAATACCAAAGAAATTCGTCTCAAAATGATAATCTGGAAGTTAGATATCGTAAGATGTTTTGATGCGTTTCCGTATACAGCAGCAACAAACTGTGGTTTATATTTTTTAATACCAATCATGTTTTCAGAAACGGTAGACACCCTTCAAAATGAGACAGAAAAAAAACCCAACAATTTAATGCATCAGACCCTTAGTGCAAAGCTACAAAAGACCATAATAGGGAAACTGGTTCGTTTCAACTAAGAAATTTGTTGCAGTAAAATTTAGCCTAGGAATTTACTACTCAACTATAAGAGCAGAGTATAATGAAATGTGTACCTCTTAATTTAAATCTGGTAAAGTTTAAAATAAATAAAATTTTTTACTATTATTTTTTCCCCCAAAATTATAACAATATTGAACAAATTTTTATTCAGAAAAAATATTCAGTCCTTGCAAAAATTCATTGAGAAATAATTTTTCTCTCTTGTGAAGTTTCTCCCCATGGAGCATATTTTTTGGGGAAAAAACAGTAAAATATAACCAATTAATGCTATGGCGTGCTAAATCTAAGGTACTTGAATGACAAAAACTTATTCGAAAATATTGAACTTAAAACCTGTAAAACGATTTTAAAAAATTGTGAAATTAGTTAGTCAAAATTTTTCTTTTAATACAGCTTAGGTACAATAACAATGTACACAACTACTACTTCAGTTCCATTTAATATTTTTCAAACAATTATGATCTTTTTAAAAGATGATGGATAGTTAAAAATAATACTTTTCGGATTTGATAATCACATTAAAAAACTACTCTATTGATATTATTAATCTGAATATATTCTAATGACACGTGTGAGATGTCACTACAAATACTTAAATACACACACACACACACACACATATATATATATATATATATAAGTTTTACCAATTAATTTTATTAATAGTTATATGAATAAAGCTATTTAAAATTGTAAGGATTAAAAATTCTTAGATTAATAATAGTTTAATACTATAAATTTACATATTTCATAATTATAGTTACCTCCATATTCTAATATTAGCTAAAATTACTTATTATTATTTAATTCATATATACTCTAGTGTCACTAAAGTTATGGTAATTTGTTACTCTCTTGTTAATTTTTGTTTCTATTCTTTTTATACTTTTGTTAAGTGCTACATTTCAGCCATTCACATTTTTTGAATCTGCATTAGGGTCCAGAATCTGGCAATAACTTATTTATTGCACTCAGATTTAGCGCGGGCTTTTATTATTTTTATTATTTTCAAGTGCAATTTTTAGGTAAGTTACCTCTATCTTGTAATGGATTTAGATATTCCTATCCATTACTTTCAATAGGTTTTTGCTCAGTATTATTTACATAAAGGGGGGATGTTGGCTGGCCAAAAAACATGTTCACCCCCCCCCTTTTATAAATTATTTTATATATTAGCTGTCCTAAGTCAGCAATGTTTATAATACTGCAGCATCTATTTTATAATTTTTAATCTCGGCTGCTCATGTGTTCTTCATTGTATGATCTTTCTACTGTCTATGTGTTTTTTTTTTCGAATGTGATTGATGAATATTTACCTCTTGTTTGTAGAAAAATATATAGTCTTATTCTCTATAAACAAGAGATAACATCCAATAATCACATTCGAAAAACACATACAGTAGGAAAATCACACATTGAAAATATATATATATATATATGATGCTTTTTTTTTCAGATTATACTTTCAGACTGCTTATATATATTTGTGTTTACAATAAATGTGATTCGGTTTATCTTTCTTCATGTAAATACTAAAGCAGTGATGAAGTAAATTGACATGTGTGTTGTTTGTGATTATTTTTCTCTTTTTTACGCACTCACAATACTCTCTGTTATATATATTCTGTGTCAACATTTCTTTTCTTTGGAAAAATCCACATGTATAACTACCTCTGGAGGCAAAACAACCAGAGCATTTCTAAAAGAATAGTTTCAAAGATAATATATTTTTAAAAGAATGTTTTTATTTCTATTTTATAGAATAACTAATTTTCCTCTTAAATACACATCGTCTTGTTATATATATAAACACCATCTGTTCTATTCCATATTATTTTTTTTATTTAGTTTTCCATATATTACTATTTGACTTGGTTTACTATTATGAAATTGAGAAGTAGAAATGTTTTGACTTAACTATCAGTTAAGAAAAAAGGATGTAATGATGTGTGTGTGTTTACACCATTTCATTATAATAATTGATTTTTTTTTAATTTCAAGGATCTATGGATAATTTTAATGAATAAAAAAATTCAATGAGAAAGAGAGAAAAGTATATATGGATTTAAAATTGAAATTAGTTAAATTTGCATTGCAGAATTTGGCAATTTTAAAGAATCAACAATAGAAGTGAATAGTGAAGAATTTTCCAAAAAAAAGGTGGCCATATTAGCCACAAGTGATCATGGTCACAAACTCAGGGTCAGAGCTGTTTCTGTCCAGTCCTGGTGCCAGCGAAGTACCCCCCCCCCTCCCTCGCGTTAAAGGGATGATGCATGTTAAATCTGCCGAGAATTGAAGACCTCACGTTAACGTGGTGGGGAATTTCAGAGAGTGTGTGCTCAGGAGGGATCACCCTAATCTCTTGACAAAAAGTTTAAAATTGCCAAATTCGTCTACAGTATCCCTTGCGTAGCTTCCAAATATGACGTCCCCAAAAATGACAATCAATTTACAAGAAAAGCTTTTAAATATTTAACATCATGTTAAAAAATTTTAGACTGAAAATCCTATATTTATTAAATAACTCAAAAATATATTTTATACACATGAAACTCAAATAATTGAATGAAAATAAAAATTTATTTCAAAAGTAAATACAATTAAATTATTATAATTGTCAGATAATCCTTTTTCCCCTTGTTTTGCTACTGTTTTTTTTATTTCTAAATGGTTGAAATGATGTGAAGGATTTTCTCTTGATATAAGCAATGTATTGGAAGACTATATCTTAAAATCCCGATGCCTTATATATTAAAATTTTTGTTTTGAACTGTCAGAAAATTCTGAAGCTTTTTCTTTATGTTAAATTTAAAGGAACAAAAAAGAACTCTGATTAATAAGTTTCATAAAAATTCATTTCTGTATAGCTAATAACATGCTTAAATGTTATTTCTGCGCGTTAAATATTTTTCTGGACATTTGGAAAAAAATGCAGATTTTATTAAAATTTAAAAAAAAGAAATTCAAATACAATGGAAAGGGGGTGGGGCCCTTTTTTTGTGATTTTACATTTTTAAACTTATGTCCACTGTTAGATTGTTTTCAGATTCAAGAGTTAGATACTCACATTTTTATTTTCAGAATCTTGTATGTGCTCTTTTTTTAATGTGTTTAAAAATGATATAACACTTAGATACAAACATATTTCCCCCTTATTTTATGTTCACTGGATTCCGGTTCCAAATTATTATTTGAATTTTGAAACCTGTTTTAAGAAAATAAAAATAAAACGTTATTAAAGAAAGGTAATCCATCATGCATAATAAAGCAAGTTTTTACAAAACAGACACCTCTAACGCAGGAAAAAAAAGCTACAAAATATAATTTAATATACTTCCAAATAAAATAGGAGAAGAAAAACAATTAAAAACATAAACCTTAGTAAAAATTTATTTGTGTGTGTATTTTTCTCCGAAAAACCATTTCCCTACATAATAATCGTGCGAACAATTTTGTTTTTGTTTTTTTCTTCCCCCTTAAAAAACCACCTTCTACACACTAACATCCAATCTCTCCCTCACTCACATTTTATGTATAATTATCCCTAATAGTTCAAACAGATCTCCATGCTGGCATCCAATTCTATTAGAAGGCGAGTGTACTTTAAAAGACTTTGCCGTCTGAAAGTGGATGAAGAGGCATGCAAAGTTTTTTTCTTTCCTAGTATTATTCGGTCAGTGAACGTGAAAATCCATTTTATTTTGTTGGGATTTTTATTTCGCTCGTCCCGTGAACCCCCGGATGTGGAGTGGTTCAACAATCTTGCTCTCACCCTGCGATACAATAACCCGTTTACGGTGATCGAGATACATCTTCTATTATACTTGAGTGAACCGAAATGTCAACCAACTTCAGTTAATTTGTGACAGAGCGAATGAATGCAACACTTGTTTGCAACTGTTATTGTTTGCGAATGCTATTGTAATGAAAGTGACGTGTATAAACTGCTGAGGTGGAAAGAATTTCGTAGAAAGTGATGTATTGTGTTGAAAATTTCTAATTTAGATGTATGGTTGTATTTCTTTTAACACTAGATTGCCCAAGGAAGTCATTTTGACTGCTTTTTAATTTCAATTAGAAAAACAAGTACATATGTAATGCACAATTTCTTAGAATTTTTTAGAATGTTTTTTTTTCCAAGTGAAGAAATTTTTTTTTATTGTTAATATTTACTAATAACTTGTTAAATGACTGTAAATAATATAAAAAGTATTAAAAATTAATTTTAAACAAATTTCTTTACACATTAATCATTCTTTCACGATGCAGTTATTTTGACTGCTTTGGGGCAATATAGGTATATACTAAGTTTCAGTCTTACTAGTGTTAAAGTCGCTTTTACAATTTTTGCACTTTTGTAAAGAGTTAGGTATACTGATATTTTTAAGGTATCCAACTAAGTTCGGAGATAAATTTTTCAAAAATTGATTTTCTGAATAATTGTATTGTTTTCAAGAACATAAATAGGCTTAAAAAGTCATAACTATTAAATAATTAACATGTATCGCCCTTTTTTTTTTTTAAAAAAAAATTATTTTTAGAAAAAATTAGCAAAAATTTTTAAGTTAAGAAAAATGTGATAAATAGAAATAAATTGCACATTATGCAATTTTAACGTCATTGATATACTTCTTGGTCCCTCTGAAGTGTCACACAAACCGCAGGATAAAAAATATTTTAAGAAATAAATATTTTATTAGAGCATTTTTAAATTTGATGGTCATGATTTTTCGTCAAAATTACTGCATGTTCAAAGCTAAAAATGGCTATAAAATGTGATTAAATGTAGCTGTCTTAAAACCTGCGGTTTGTTACACTCTGAAAGGCTCATAGCATGCATGTATAAATTTCATTGCATTTGATTGGATTATTTAGAAGATATTCCGTTTTTCATGCACAAACTATCATGAAAAGTTCATTCTTCAAAAAACGAATTAAAAAAAATATTTTTATTAGTTAGATAAAGTAAATGCTATAAAAAGACCTTTAAAAACTCTCTAGTCTTATGTATTACTCCTTCTTCCTCAATAATTAATTTCTTTTTTCCCTAATAACCCAAACAACACCAAACATCAAACACCTAAAAAGCACTTTTTCAACCTAGTGGGATACCTTAAAATGACTTGAAGTAAACCACGAATAAAATTTTATACAGAAAATTACACTTATTTTGGTTAATTAAAATTAAAATTTTTCGAGCATCAGTGGTACTTCTTTTTAAAATTTAATTTACCCTCTATAATATTTAAATATAAAAGTATTTATGTGTACATTGTGATCTAAAAAAACTCAGTTGCATTTAAAATTGTAAATTGAGTTGCATTAATGAAGGAGAATCAAAATTTGATCCTGTGTGGTAATGATTTTCAATAATCAAGAATACTTGAAGTCGTATAGCCTAATCTTAGTATAATATTTGAATTATATCACTTTAATTATTGTTGGACCCCGATTTAGCGAAACGATATTTAACAAATTTTATGATTTTACGAATTTTTTCTTTCCCGGATCAAAATGTGCGTATACACCCAAAACCCATAGTTAACGTATTATTACAGTAGTTGGAATTTTTTATATTACAAAAAAACTGGATTTTTATTCAAATGGCATATCCTTTTTGACCGGAACAAAAAGAGACTTTTCTTGAACGCTGCAAATTTCAACGGGAAATGGTGAAGACCATTAGACTTTAAACACGCATATGAGTGATGAGTGTAACCTATAGTGTGAGTCTTGAGTAAGACAGGAAATTCCTTTCTTATCTCATACCAATCCACAACACAAGAGATATTTTAAGATTTTTACGATAATGATACTTTTGAGAAGGGTGAGTGAGTGAATATTAACGTCCCGCTGTTCAGCTACACAAAGGCTTTTGGCGACGGACCACGTAATTTTGAACCATGGTCAAGTGACGTGGACGACACCTGTGCTGACACCCCCTCTCCAAACTACCACGCTACACCAAAGGGAGGACGTTTCAGCTCTCGACAGATTTAACGTGCATGGCTGCCCTACACGGCGAGTCTTTAGTAGTACTGGGCTCGAACTCATGACATGCTTGCCATGATCCGATACCTTGACCACTGGGCTACCGCAGCCCTACATTTGAGAAGGGACTGCTGTCTATCTGTGCAACTGACGTTGAGCAAATTGTTGATTTGTCGGAGCCAATGAATAGCGATTCAAATGTAGAAATTGATGATGAAAGTCATATCAAAACTGTTACGTTTTCTAATGTTTTGCATTGTTTTTGGAAATTGTGAAAACATACCTTACGCAACAGGATGTAAATGATACAGTATTTTCTTTTCTGCATAGAGTCGAAAAAGAACTCTTTCAACTCAGGAATAAACAAATTTTCAAACATCTATTAGTTAAAAAATATATTAAAATTTCCAATTAACTGGAGTGTAATAATTTACAAATAATACTTTTAGATGTTGAATAAAAAGCGTGCAATTTCTAACGACGGATATTTTTTGTGTAGTCGCTTACAGAATTTCCAAAAGGGGAATGCAAAAATTTTGTTTTTTATTAGGACACCGATATAACAAACAAAATGTTTGGTCCCGATTAATTCGATAAATCAAGGTCCAACTGTATTTTTATACAATTTTTCTTTGTATTTGAAACTGTTTCGGATTCAAAATTCCAAATATGAAGTACTTTATTAACAAAAAGCATTTTTTCCACATCCAATACAAAAGTAAACGTTTATAAAAAATTTCTATCAGAGCACAAGAATACTTTTCTGTAGAAAAAAAAATGCATTGCTTGGTAAGCAACTGAAATATTTTGCCAATAAAAGTTAGAGTTTGAACATTATTAATATATATTATATGGGACTGAAACAATAGCGCACACAGGAATTTTTCAGGGGGGGCATCATTCTTGTATCATGCTGCTTTTGGATTTTGTCGGTTTTCGGGAACAAAACACAGTAAAAAACTAAATATTGAATAAATAATTAGCATTAATTAATAAAATTAATCATTGATAACAAATACTTAATTAAATTTTACGTACTATATACTTAGAATTATAATCAATCGGAAAAAAATCAAGGGCTTTGGGGGAGGGGGTCCGGACCCCCAGGACCTCCCCCTTCCCTTGTGTGCGCCACTGGACTGAAACAATACTATTGAACATTATTTAGAGTTAAAGTGACAGACTACATTTGGAATATTCTTCTGCAAAAACGTATAAATGAATAATTTTTTGATAGTTATTATCAGTTGAATTAGAGCCAGGGTGGGCATTAAGTCGATTGCAATCAACCGTTGGACCGCCAAGACAATTTGGGGTGACTGCCTGTAGATTAGCAGTTAGTAATTATATACGGAAATATTCAAGATTGCCTGACAGTACGCAGACTAAGTCTTCTATTGACTACAATTACAAGAACTAACTTTCGATGAAAATGTCTTTTTTTTTTAATGTATCGTGAATTGTTTGTTAATAAATGCATCATTAGATATTATTACATTTGTGGCTAATATATTATTATGTTTGTATTTTGCGTTTTGCTTTAAGCGTGGTTTCAAAAAAGTGAAAAGTGAGTTTATTATTTTATTTACGTAGGGTAAGTATATATTCCGTATTTATTATTGTTATAATAAATATTGTTGACCTTTTCCTTACCTCATCACTGGGCAGTGGGTGCACTCGGGAATTTTTCAAAGGGGCGTGGTGGTCTAGGGCAGTGTTCCGCAACCCCCGATCCGCGGATCGGTACCGGTCCGCACAAGAAACATTAAATTATTTCTCTTTCATTTATTGTGGTAGATTTTTCTTAAGTTTGGGCTTTTTTTATGAAAATCACTTAATATTCCTTGTTAAATCACTTTATATTCACTTTTTGGTGTAGCTATATTTTATTCAGAAGTCACGATTAAATACAATTAAATTAAAATTATTAAATCAAAACAGTCTAAAATATAAACAATCAACATCCTCCCCCTCAGCGGGCCGTGGTAAAATTAACAAACGTTGACCGGTCCGCGGCGATAAAAAGGTTGCGGAGCACTGGTCTAGGGTAGAATGTCTTCCATTCTCAGATTTTACCCCAATACGCTGCCAAACATATTTCTTTTTCATTTTGTAGGTTGTCGGGAGCAAAGAACAGTAAGAAATAAACCATTGAATAAATAATTAGCATTAACTAATAAAAAATTATTTTATTACTTTTAAATTAACTTCTGTATGATAGACCCCATATAAAATCACTATTGGATTAGCTATATAAAAGAGTATTTGAGATATAGTGTTTCTGTCAATTTTAAGACATTATACCTAGACAAATATACCTAATTAAATTTTACTTGCTATATACATGGATTATAATCGATCGGAAAAAAATTTATGGGCTATGTAGAAGGGTTCGGACCCATGGAGCCCCCCTCCCTTTTGTGTGTGCCCCTGATACTGGGTGGACCGTAACACCTTGAAAAAATTAGAAGTAGCCCGTACCCTGGAAAAGTCTGCCCACCCCTGAATTAGAGAACATACATACAAAACTGTTTTAAGAATATTATTATAACAAAAAATTATTTAAATCCGATTTTTTCCGTCAAAAAGCACGGAAAAATTGCATATTTTCAAAACATTCATCTTTTATGAAAAATTCTTTTATAATAATTATATTTTGTCTATATACAGCTAATACTTCGTCACAGAGCATGTTGAGATGTATAATTTAGGAGTGGATTATTCATATTTTAAACTATCTGAGAAATTTTAACAAAAAACACCGGTTATTTCTATTGATCGTAGCTATAACTCTGAAAATAATTTGGTTTTCTTAAACTTTTAGTTTAGTCTCTGTAGAGAATCCTTAGCTATACATATACAAAATATATTTTTGTTATAGAAGTATTTTTCATAGAAAGAAAATGTTTTGAAAATATGTCCTTTCTTCATTTTTTACCGAAAAATTGAACTTTCTTGCAGTGCTTTTTCTTGTAGTAAAACTCTTAAAATAATTTTATATGTATGTTCCAATTCACCTAGTACTAAATTATGTAAAAAAAAAAATGCATTTATACGCTTTTCAAAATCACGGTTCCGAACACAGTCAGTCTCCTTAATTCTCACAATAGCTTTTAACTTATGACTATTTCCAAAACATTTTTTATTTAAATATATAAAACGTAGATTAAATATCTCTAAGTATAAATGCTAAATCTTATTTTAGAGAAAATCCATCAAAGAAAGTGTTGAAAAAGTAAACAAACATATTGTTTTTTGAAGCCAGTGGTATGAAAATCGAAAATACAGATTTAATTCATTTTTTCATCTCCAAATAATATGGTATCTACGCTAACGCAAAGCAAGATGAGAGTGGCTTGTAAGAAGACAAAAAGTACCGCGTTTAACATTCCAAATCTAAAGAACGTTCGGGCGTAACCAAAACGTTTCGAAAAACTTGGTTTCCAATCAAAGACACGTGTTGTCAGAAATATTTTCTCTCTCTCTGTGAGCTGTATATTTTTTTAAATTGCTGAATGAGATTGAAAAATAAAGACTATTATTGAAAATTTTCGCTTCTTTAATATATTTTACGTTAATTCATCCGTTTCTAACGCGGTCATATTTGGGTAGAAAATTATTTCCCAATATGTACTGAAATTGAAACGTGTGTTAAAATAATATATATTCAAACGTGTGCTCAAATAATAGATATTCAATCACGTGCTCAAATAATAAATATTGAGAAGCGTGTACTCAAATAATAAACATTCAAACATTTAGCTCAAAATTAATGAGTATTTTGTCACAGTAGAAATGAATAATCAAGAACTAGTTTAAATAACATGTATGGGCTTTTAACAATAGTTTTGAAGCAGAAATTTTTAAAAATTTTAAATTTTAAAACTTTTCCCCTTTTATGATAAAATATATAACAGCCTGAAATTAGTTTGAAAATTTGGCTTTCTATAATTTTTTTTATTCTAACCTGTATTCTTTAACTCTAGGAACAAAAAAACGCTGCCTCTCTTTTTTTTCTCTTTAACATTTACGTCATTTAAACAAATAATAAATTGGTAAGTATAAAATATCAAATTGTGATTTTTTTAAAAAAAAATATCTGCTGTGGGAATTTGTTCGAAATATGAGTTTAATTGTGGATATTTTATCTCATTAATTTTTAATTCAAGATTATTTTCAGTGATGATTAATGCAACTTCTCAATAATTACATTTTAATGTGCTTTCACAAGAAAAATAATTGAAGGTTGAATTTTATAAAATGAAGCGATTAGCAGTTTCATTAATGAAGGAATCTAAAAAATTTTGTCTCTTGAAATCTACATATAATTTTCGAACCTGATATTAAAATTAATCAATTTAACCAAGAAAAACTTTTTTAATATGAGCTCTTCTAAAATAAAATGTATTGTAGCTAAGCAACTAGCTACTTTCAACCTTTCTTCAGAATAATGTTATCTGATTTCAAAATTATTGTCTAAAATAGGATTTCTGTAATTAATATAGATAAATATATAACTTTGAATTCTTATTCTTTAATTAATAATTTCTTGTGTGTAATGTATGTGTTAATAATTGTAACAGAATTTGTTTTGAAAAATGTAATATTTTTTTAGCAAATCAGTATTTGTTTTATTTTCTAGGCAACTTTTATTTGTTTAATATAATTGTTATAGGATTTTTATAACAATATGTAAGGCATATATCAAAACAGAATATATCATCAATACCAATATTGTCAAAGCAAAAAAGAAAGATGAAAGAAGGAGAAAGTTACAAAGGGGGAAATTTAAGATCGTATTAAGGTATCCGACTACGTTCAGAACCGTGATTTTGCAAAAGCACATAAATGGATAATTTTCATGATATTTAGAGTGTCACTTAGATTAGAATATATACATAAAATTATTTTAAGGACACTTTGACAAAAAAAATTTATTTAAATACAATATTTTGGCAAAAAAACTAACTTAGAATAATTTTTTTCCAATTGTTCTCCTTTTATGAAAAATGCTTCTATTAGAAGAATATTTTGCCTGTATATAGCTCAGACCACTCTATAGAGGCTCAACTAGAATTTTTAAAATATATAACTTAAAAGTGGGTTTATTCATATTTTTCGACGACAGAGGGGAGAAATTTTAAGAAAAAAATGCCAATAATTATTTCAATGGGCGGTAACTCTGAAAATAATGAGAATTTTTCAAACATTCTAGTTGAGCCTCTGTAGAGAGGTCTGAGCTATATACGGGCAAAATATTATTATAATAGAACTATTTTTCACAAAAGGAGAACATTTGGTAAAAAGATTTTTCTAAGTTAATTTTTTGCCAAAATATTATATTTAAAAAAATTTTTTTTGTCAAAATGTCCTTAAAACAATTTTATGCATGTATTCTAATCCGAGTGACACTAAATATCATGAAAATTATCCATCTATGTGCTTTTTTAAAATCACGGTTCCGAACGTATTCGGATACCTTAAAGTCAAATAAAATTTTAAAAATAAAAATTTTCCTCATTTTGAGTATAGCCATATGTAATCAATCTTCATTCTTGTCGAATGTGCAATACTTTACTAAAGCGTAAAATAGTTTTTTCCCATGTGTAACAAATTTTCGTTATCAAAACTTAAAAAAATACTTTTCCTAAATTTTGACCGAACAAAAAAGTAATAATCAATCTAAAGCCAGAAATTGTTAATGATAACACAAAATTCGTATTTAAAATACTCTTGTTTATTAAAATGTCAGTAGCTTATATTTTAAGTAACGTTTTTTACGTAAAATACATTGTTTAAGATAAACTGACTTAAGTTCAGAAAATGAATATAAAGGAATAATTTTTCTTTTATTTTGATATTTATTGTTGCTTGAATTAGAATATACATATGAAATTGTCTTAAGAATATTGTTATAATAAAAAATAATTTAAAACAACTTGTTGGCAAAAGATGAAGAAAAAATGGCCCATTTTCAAAACATTCTCCCTCTAAGGAAAATGCTTCTAAGGTAAAAATGTTTTTCCTATGTATAGCTAAGACTTCTCTGCAAAGCCTGAACTAGAATTTTTGAAAAATTCACATCATTTTCAGATTTACTATCAATCGAAATAATAACCAGTGCTTTTTTGTTAAAATTTCTGCACTCTGATACAATAAAAAAAATAGAAATAATTCCAAATCTGATTAATAAATTTCAAAAGTCCTAGTTCAAGCACTGTACAGAAGTCTAAGCTATATATGGTTCAAATATTTTTTTAGAAGTATTTTCCATAAGCAGAGAACGTTTCAAAAACGTCATTTTTTTCTTCAATTTTTCCCGAAAAAAAATATTTAAAACTTTTTTATTGTAATGCTATTCTTAAAACACTTTTATATTTATATTCTAATTCAGGTGCAAAGGCGTAGCTACCGCCGTATCAATGATACGGGGCCTTCAAGCTACAGGGACCTAATATGTGTAACTACAGTCCCACTAACAGGGTTCCCATATCTAAACAAGGGCTCCGAAGGAGTTTTGATATAGGGCCCCCTCAAAGCTAGCTAGGCCAGTGTTCAGCTGACACTAAAAATTGAGAAGGAAATTATTTATTTACACACTTTTTCAAAATCACGGTTCTATACGTGGTCAAATACGGTAATATAGAATAAATACTTTTCCAGTATATATGTCCTATTTTTTGTATATTTAGATTAATTTTACGCAACCTTATTTAAGATCATAAGGTTATTATATAATAACTGATATCCATTTCCGTCATCATTTCCAGAGTTGACAGTTTTTCGACGTTTCTAAAATTCTATAAAATTCACTTTGTAGTAATTCTCTTTGGTCATTTTGAAATCATATTACGCTTCACAACAAACATATGTACCTTCGAATTTCTAAATGATTCTCTTTCCAAACCTGTCCGTTACGACGTTCTCGAAAACAGGCTTTCTATTAAGTCCGCGTAAGCAAAAAGCTGTTGCAACAAAGAGGATTGAGCGGCAGGAAGAAAAAAGTAAAAGCATTCAGCAACAAAGAAAGTTTAGATGTTATCGACGCACCTGCACCGATGTGCGACAAAAATGCGAAGCGCTTCAAGCCAAGAAGAATCGGGGTCAGCGAACACTCGTTGCACCCGAACACGAATGAAGCCGTAGTGTTTAGCCGTGACAGTGAAACTGTTCATGCATGCCTACTCGATGGAACTTTGTTTTCGAATGCAGAAAGTCAGCGGTAGTGGAATAGTAGGTAAAAGTGCTAATATATCGGCTGTAAAACGAACTGAGTAAATCGGTAACGCACGCAGTGCTCGCTTTCCGTGAAAAAGAAATGTGTGGGTAGGGAACTAAATTATACGGCGCAGCTATCTTTTTGAATTGTTTCGTTCTTCCCATTCAATCGCCACGTTATTCGTTCTTGAAATGTTTTTACTGTTTCTTTTAGCACGTTCGAACGTTCACATCAACGTACTCATAGGGTTGCTTCAGAAACATTCTCGATGGAATTCAAATTTATAAATTAAACTTTTTTCAATGGATTTTTTTTTGTACCAAATTACAGTGTTTGTTCCAGCAAGAAAGAATTCGCACATCGCTGCATCATGTTCTTTATCCTCTTTGTTGCAAATTAAAACATAAGAATAATGTGTTTACGTTTAAACATTTTAGTCTAAAAAGAATGAAAATGATAAAAAAAAAAAGAAAATCGTTCTTATAGCCTAAATTATTGTTTATATAATTTTCTATAATCTCACAAAATTTAAAAGCTCTAAGTTAAAAAAAAAATCCAGAGTTATACTAAGTTTTAAGTTCGTTTCTATTCACATCCCAATGGCAAAAAAAATCTTAAAATTGATTTATCTCAGAAAGAAAAAAATAACTCATTTATTTTCATTTTAAATGCTAAGGCTTTTTTTTTCTATTGAACTAAATGCTTTTAAATTTTTGCTAGCTATCAGTACATGGAACAAAAGTTGGTATGCAATTTTTAATCAAAGCAATACTTACTTTTTTTTAAAAAAATGGTTGAATATTTAATTTATACATTTTTTTCAAGGAACGTTCAATAAGCATTCCATAAAAAGTATCTTAGGAATATCAGTCATGTTAGCAGAAAACCCATACCAACTTTTGTTATACATTATTTATGACGAACTTCTAAATCAGATTTTATGTGAGTTCGTCAATTATTGTAGGTGAAGTAACATTTACAAATCCCCTTAAATTTTACTTTGAAATTTAAATGTTAGCATTATGCAATACTTTGAGCAAAAAAAAACTGTTTTACGTAATACGTATACGTAGGTTACAAGCAAAAAATTTGTAAAAACCATCAAATCAAACATTTTTTTTTAAATAAATCGTTCAATGTTCTCTTAAATTAGAATAAAATTTTAGACATAATTTTCGCATATACTTACAAACACATGCTAACTTATAGCTAAGCATGTACATGAGAGCAACTGCTAGTTATACGAGTATCAAATTCTAAATTACGCCATAATTTTCTCATTTCATAAACACCACAAAACTCATTTAAATGAAGTATTTTTATGCTTAATTAGTCGTAACAGTAGCTGGACGATAAGGGCATCCATCTCGGGGGATCTAATTTTATGGTCATTTTACGTTTTCGCAAGTGTTGTTTCGACTGGGTGTGAAGACCCTTCGTGTAAAGGGTCTTACGTATATTAAATCTGTCGGAGCTCAAATCCTCACGATGGCGTGGCTTGGATATTGAGAATATCAATCCCATTATCTAGAAATGATTCAAATTTGGAAGGCATTTCGCATTTTGGTCAGGAGATTTTGCACCAAGTAGTAATATTCAGTTAGACAACGTTCAGCAACAAACAAAATGGTTAGCAAATCTTTAAATCTGAAAATAATAGACTGTCAGAAACGTTCACTTAAACAACTGAAGTCATACATAACTCTGTTACAATGTAAAGTATTGCTAGATTTTTGCGATGTTTCGATAGATTTATAGTGAGGATGAAAAGTATTTGAACACAACTTAATTTACCAAGAAAAAATATTTAAATATATTACTAATATAAGCAAATGAAACAAGAATAGTAAATTATACAACGCTTTGATAAATCCACAAAGCATGATAACATAGATATAATGAACATCTTAATGCAATTATGATATTATAGTATGAATGTGTGTGGGGGGGTGTATATCAAATACAAACGAAACTTCTGTTTTGCATCATAGCACCCATGGTAAGTTACATAAAGCTTAAATAGTTATTTGGTGTCATTTGATTCTTAATATTATCATTTATTTAGTCGCTAATACAGTGAGTAAACACCAAGTTACTGTAATTGTGCAGCAAATAATTATTAAATTTTTAATGAATAGAAGTGTTGGTTATCAGACTCTGATTGTTGCCCCAGTTCGGAAGCAACACATTTTCAAGGTTTGAAATATGTAAATTGTAAAAAGTGCTTAAAAGCAATTGTGAAGCTGAAAATTCGCCTCATAATCGTCGACCGATATCAAGTCTAACTTCAGTGAAAATATTCCGCAAGCTTATTCATAATAACTGTTAAATAATAGTCAACAGAATTAGCTACAAAATGAAGGCGTACAATTCATTATTCGGAATTAATTATAATTTTGTAAATTCACAGCAAATTGGGAATTCGAATTTCGAATGTAAATCAAAAGATGGCACGAAAACAAAAATTTGCCAAGTACATTTGAATCTCTTTGAAGTCAAAGAGAAAAGATATGGTTTTCATTCGAATTTTCACTTATGATGGAAGTTGAGTACATTATTACACCTTTGAAACGAAGCAATCAGTATGGAACAGAATACAAAAAAAAAAGAGAAATTCCTTCGCTGAAAACAAAAACTCGATTATCTGTTGGAAAAGTGCTCACTGCTCTGTTTAGGAAATTCATAAGGTATTATGTACGTCGATTTTCTTTATAACCAACGTGCAATAAATGTACTATACTAACATGAACTTTTGAGAAGATAAAAGCAACATACTGTTACAAAAGATATTCCAGTTCGCAAACTTTTCCTTCTCTAGGACAATGCAAGACTCCCTACAGCTGGTGTAATACACGAAAAATTAAAGATACTTCGCTGGACAACAGTTGAATATTCTCTATATAGGCCGGACTTAGCACCTTCGGAATACTATTTATTTAGACCCTTGACTCAAATGAAAAAGTAGAAACATTTGTGTATCTATTAGCTTTGTCTGATTTTTTTTATTACAGATTAATAAAAAACAACACGTTATAAAAAAATCTTTAGTTCTTGAGCATACATAGAAAAATACAATAAAGGAATTTTGTGAGGTAATATTTCTAAAAAGTCTTTTTAAAAATATATGGACATTTGAACCACTCTCGTAATTTAAAATAAAAAAAATTAATAAAAATAGGAGTTAAAAGTACTGTATTTGTTAAAAGAACCGCTACAAATAATTCCTACGCTGATTAAAAGCATAAGGTTCTAGATCACGGGTGCCCAACCCAAATCGGCTGGTGGGCCAAGTAAAAATTTACTAAACTGATGTGGGCCGCACATATCAAAATAAAACAAATTATTCAAAATATTTTATATTATCGTAGAACATTCAAAATATTTATTACCTTACAATTAATGTGACACTTGTTTTAGTATTTTACTTGAGATTTTTTAATAACAACGGATAATTTAGTTGACGTGCATCGTAGTTGATTCGTCATGTTTTCATCGAGCAACCCTCCTGCGATACTTTGTTTTTACCAGGTTTAATTTCGAGTTCCAAATGCTGATATAATGCACATAGCCAATCGTTTTAAAGTTTGAAATTTATCTCTTCGAGGATATATTTTTGATAATATTCAATTTTATTTCTTTCGCACAGGCTTTTTAGCTCGATGCTTGATTGTAATTCTATTAGCTCCATTTGTAAATTTAGAGGCGCTGATTCCACCTCTACATTAAATGTAGCTAAAAATATTGCAAACATTTCCTCAAACTTTTGTACGAAGGAGAATCTGGTGTTAAATTCTTCAAATAATTTTCCGATTTCCGTAGAATATTTGAAGAGGTTTTTTATGGTCACTTTATAGTCATTTTAACAAAGGGGAACTGCATCAAATTGTTTGACCGCAATTGATTTTCATAAAGCTGCAGCTTTGCTACAAAGGCTTTTATATTTTGATAACAATCGATAATCAACTTATTTTCACCTTGTAACTTCTGGTTTAGCTCATTCAGTTTCATTGTTATATATGTTAGAAAACATAAATCTAGAAGCCATTGGTCATCCGAAAATTCCCTTGTATTATGACCACTATTGTTCATTAAAGTTTTAATTCCTTCCCTTAATTTCCAAAATCGCAATAAGCAGTTTCCGCGACTTAAACACCGAATTTTGGAGTAATAAATGATATCACCGTATTCCGATTCCAGTTCCCTAAGATATTCTTGAAATTGACGATGTTTCAATGGATTGTTTTTAATTGAATTAATTACCTTGACAATAACTTTCATCACAAGTGACATATTTAACACTTGTGCACATAGATTCTTGAGGTGCAAAAAACAATGACAAATTAACATTTCAAAATCATTTGAACTGTTTCCTAAAGCTTTTGTGTGTGATCGAAAATTAATGAAACACCACCAACATTTTTTCCAACCATTGAAGGGGCTCAATCTGTTGCAATGCCTACAAGATTTTTCAAATATATCTGACGACTTTGCGCACAATTTATAACAGCATTCTTAATATCTCTTCCGGTGGTAATACCTTTCAAACTCATAAGTTCGAGTAATTCTTCAGTAATATTCATTTGACTATCGACACCTCTAATAAAAATAGCAAGTTGAGCAGTATCATTTATATCTGACGTTTCATCCAAAGCCAGTGAAAAATATACGAAGCTGGTTGTAATTGTGTTTAGCGATGCACAAATCTCACGTGAAATGTTTTGTATTCTTCTTTTTACAGTTTGACGTGACAGACTAATTTGAGTTCAGAGAATTAGTTTTTCTGGACAGATTTCTTCAACTACGGCAATTAGATAGTCTTTGATATAGTTACCGTCTGTAAAAGGCTTCATATTTTTAGCAATGATGTGGGATACTCGAAAACTAGCACTGACAATACCATTTTATTGGGCAGTTTTCTTATGAAATATGTATTGTTGAGATGTCAAATTGTTCTTCAAAGACTGTAACTTAGCTTTCCGTTCGCCAACAGTAAGTTTATCAGTTTCTCCATGTTTTTGTTCATAGGGTCTTTTAAGGTTGTATGATTTTAAAATTGAAATTGAATGACGACAAATCAAACACACAACATTGTCTTTTACATGAATAAAAAGTACAAATTTTCCCATTCACTTTGAAACTGTCGATTTTCATCTTCAAGTTTCCTTTTCTTCTTTTCAATTTTTCTTTCAGCCATGACGAATAAATATATAATAGAAATTTATACAATAATTATTCATATGATCAAAAACAACTTTATCTTTTACTGGATCCCAATCACAACAAAGTTGAAAGTCGACCGATTGCACTTGTTGGTGGAAGAATATCTCTTAACCTACAAGGTTCTTATCTACAGTAGATTTATGCTGTCATCTGAGGTTACGTAGTATAACAACTATGTGCGTAACATCTTCACATTTTATACTTGTGTTACAGAATGTCTGCATAAAATTGATTTAGATTTTCAAAATTTTTATTTCAAATGCAAAAAGGCAATTAAGCAAAGAACAGCATTGTAATTATTACACTGTTCGACAAAAAAAATTTTTTTTTCTGCTCGATAGCCAAATGTTTAGTTTCTTATTGTATGATATTAATTATAGCACCGTGATTAAAATATATCATAAAATGAAAAAGTTACATAATTTGAAGGTTAAAATATCAAACATCTTTATTCTGCTGCCGTAATTACCTTACATTTCTACTAGCTGATCTGACAATCCTGAGGCAACTCATTAAATCCATCATCAGATTCTTTCATTGCCAAATAAAACAAGAAAAAAACTACTAATCTGAACTTGAAAATATAGATATAAATTATTTCTCTGACAAATTGAACTATAAATACACTACTGACTCTCAACAAAGTTCTCGTTGAAAGAGGAATAACATACCCAAGCTCATCTGCTTTCCTTCATCCATCAACACCTGTTATTACAATTGCTTGGAATTCAAATGACGGAAAAAATTATTTCGGAAAAAACTGCACGGTAAGAAGTGGGGGTGGGTCAAAACACGATATTTTCGATTCAACCGTCTGTAGATCAAATGTCTAAAATAATATAGACAGAAACTTCAATTGGGCCTTCAGGTTGGGCATGCCTGTTCTAGATTATGGGCAGGCTAATTTCTATCGACGTCCTTCGTTACCCTCTAAATATGTGTAGACCTAACTTTTAAAATAAAGCAGTAATAATACATAAAACACGTTTCTGTTTTATTTCAATACATATACAAATATATATACATAAAATTCCTCATTTTCTCCTTTTAAAAGGTGTTTGACGGTGTTTAAAAGGTTTTGACATTTGCATGCGTTTAAATAACATTTATGAATGCTACAAAAAATTAAAAATCTAAAATAGTAAGGGTAATTGTAAAGTAAGATTAGAGTAAGGTAATCGCAAGATATATAGCGATTTTTTTCATTTTAATGCGACTAACACTTTGAAGTGTGTGTATATATACATATAAATCACATATTTACTTCTCTTTATTATAATTTACGTACACTAATCTACTACTTTACTGCAAAATACTTAGAGACCTTTAAATTTTAAATATGTAATTTATATATATAATACTTTTTATATTTTTCACGTAAGTTCTTAATAAATACATTAGAAAGCCATCTAAGAAAAGTTTTTATTTATTAGAATGAAAAGGAATTGACTTCTTTTATAATGCGTCATACTTAAAGGATTAATTTTCTAGAACTATACAAGATTTTTTGTCATTTAAGTATGTCCATTAAAATACGTCGTATTTGTGGTTAAAAGACTATTAAGAAGTTTGTCAATGAAATGATTATACCTCAAATTTATGGAAAATGTATACAAAGAGTAAAGTTAATATATGTACATTGATGAAACACGTCTGGGTCTGCGGTTCACGTTATTCGAAACGGGTCTTTTACCAGACAGTAATTGTTTTTTCCTTCTTTTCTTTTCTTTTTAATGGTTCTCAATGACTATAAATGTATCAAACATGAAAAACTTACTGAGATTTTTTTTAACAAGTTTGTTATTTTTAATTGGTTGATTTTCAATCGATTTTTATTGAACAATTTAATTTTTAACGGATTAGCAATCATAATTTTCTGATTACTTGTATAATGTAAAAAAATGTAAGTAGTTTACAATGATAAATCTATAAATAAATATCTAGTTCCGATTATAACAGAACATTCCCCAAAGATAGAATTACTTCAATTGTATTAAGCTGTATATTAAAATATTTTATTCAATAATTTTAAAACCCAACAATATTTACATCACGAATTTCCAAAGCCTTATTTTTTTAAGCAACGCCATGATAGAGTTACAATGTCAGTTTTTTACCAGCTACTTGATTAGAGAATAGCAACTATGTTATGGCTATCTTCGGCTAATGTTAAAGAATAAGGGCCGAATTCGCGCGCGGAATATTTTTTCAGTTATAAAAGTACTTAAACATTAATATTATATTCTGGCAACACTATCCTGTAAAGAATCACTTATTTTATCATACCACTCATTTTTATCCGAGTTGACACATTTTTTCTTTTATAAAATGTGTTTTGCATTTTTTCCATATACCTTAATGCTAAATGAGCTATCCCTTCACATGTTAAAAGGAAAAACTAATTATTTATTACATATTTTGAAATTTTGAAAACACTATATTATAAACAAATGCATGAGTTACAATGTCACAAACTTTTATAAAAATTGAGAAATTTTTTCTGTCCAAAAATGTATTCCGCGTCAAGTTCACGCTCTCGTACATATGGCAAAAACAGCCTTATTTAAATGATTTCAAGTTTATTACACTTTTTCGAAGGTTCTCTATTGTCAATGTTGGTAAAAATAATTCGAAAAACGCCCTGGCTAAATCAGTTAAAGAAAGCTATATAAATTATATTAGCAACGCATGTAATTTCTCTCACTTCGAATATATTTTATTTTCTCAAAAAACTAAACAAAGTTTTTACAGATATGAAACAATAATACGGATTAATAACATAAATAAAAACCTTAGCGTATGATTTATATGCAATTGCGTTTCTTAGTTAGGTTTGCGAAACATGAGATAACTAAATTCATGACACGGAGGGAGGGGTTCCTACTTAAGCAACATAATTTAAAATAAAAATTATATATATATATATATATATATATATATATATATATATATATATATATATATATATATATATATATATATATATCTAATTCCTCCATTTTTTTGTCTCTAATAAAATGACAGTTCAAAAACCATTGTATCGTTTCGAAAACCATCATATCGTATCACATCATGGAAAACTTAATCTCTCTCGCTCTGACACTAATTAATCTTTTATCATACACGTTTCTTTTTCTAGAGTTTTGATAACTTGAATCCAGTAAATTGAGTTTAGCTTGATCCAATGTCCTTATTCTTAATTTTTTCTGAGATTTTCCCGTTCATTTTGATCAAAGTTTTGGCAATTTTCCGTAAAAAGCGTCATTTAGTGAACCAACAAAAGTTCAGAGAAGTTTTTAGAAAACGTGAATTTCTTTTCCTCTCCAAAAAAATAAAAATAATAATTCATTAATGTTTGTTTTCCTTCCCTTCCTTATACCTTAAGGGTATTAAATTCGAACGTAGAAAGAGTTATTTATATTATTTTTGTTCATATTGATTCTATGAAAATTGATTCTACGTCATTCAAATTGATTCTACGAAATTTAGATTTGGGGTTAGGTTTATAGTCTTAAGGGTTTCTTTCTTTGTGAGAATGTTTGGCTATCCATATTAGAGTTTTCTATCTTGACATAAGTACTTTTCTGTTTTGTTTTTGTCTAAAAACTTACCAGGTTTTTTTCTTCAAAATATTTGTTGAAACACCATTTTATGTAACTTCTTAAAATCAACACGTTCATCTTTTCCTCATAATTTTAAATACAAATTCAGTTAAAAATTGAAGTCGTGTTAAAATAATTTACTAAGTTAATTATACTTAAAAGACAAAAATTACGGCGAGCTTAGATCTAATCTTCGAAATTTAGTAAGAAAATGTATATTGAAATACAAAATTTCCTTCAAAAGATTATTTTGTGTTATGCATGAGACTAATATATTTACTGTGTAGTCTGACTTTATTTCCATAACTATTAATGTTCAAAAGTTCTTAGAAATCAAGATTCACAGAAGTCGAATTAAGAACTAGAATAATGGTTTTTTTACTAAACCAAATAATTTTAGAGACTCAACCTGAAAGATAAAATAATTATAACTCTGTGAATTTGAGATTAATAAAATATTTTAATTGACAAAAGTTTTTAGGTGAAATTCCAGAAGTTAAATATATTTTGCCGACTTCGACGTGTCGTAATGTGTAAATGAAGCTAAATATGTGTAAAATGTGAAGCTAAATCAGTGTAAAATGTGAAGCTAAATTTATGTAAAATGTGAAGCTAAATCAGTGTAAAATGTGAAGCTAAATTTATGTAAAATGTAAAGCTTAGTTTGCGTAAAACGGAGAGCTAACTATGTATAAAACTAAAATAACCTATGAAGATATTTCTTTTTTCCGAAGTAGCAAAATTCACACACACACACACACAGCAAATATATCTCACTCCATCACAACTGCGCGGTAGAACGTTGTTATATATTAAAATAAAAAATATAGCTCACTTCAGCTCTTGTATATTAACGTAAGCAAATGTTATAAGCTAACTGACAGCAAAATTGATAAATCAGAAGTAAATCGCACGGACAATTTAAAAATAAGATCAACCCCCAAACTTATTCAAAATAGTGAGAAATAGTTTCTGTTATGTTCTTTGAACTTAACTGTTAAGTGAAATGAGACAGACAAAAAAAAATAAATGTTTGTTTGAAAAGTAAATGTGATCGATACATATGCCTTGTAACATAAATTGTATATTTGAGAAAAAAAGCTCAATATTGGTAAAAAAAAAAAAACCTAGATATTTATAAGGAAGTAAACAGGTTCGAAAAAATTTAACTAATCGAAAAGATATGATCGAAATTTCATCCAAACCGCAAGAAAGAAAATACGGAGTGTGTTGGGAAACAACCTTGTGACGTCTCAAGGTTAACAGTATCTCGCGTACTTCCTTTTCAGCATTCAGATTCACATAAATAACCTTGACCGTGAAAATCGGAAAAACAACCTTGACCATGAAAATTATAGAAGAATAGCAACTTTTATAATGATTGTTTCTTCTAAGAAAGGAAAACTATAAATTTCATAATTTCTAATATGTTAATAAGCTACAAAACAACTGTTCAAAGTAGATGTTTTGTAACGAATAATATACGGGATTTTTCCAGGTAAAAATAAGGTATACCGTTCATAATCACTCAAAAACAACTTCTGTAATCGTTATTATTTTTTTTTTCAAACGAACTTCAAACTTGTTGAGGATGAGCAAGTGTCAGCTTAAAATGCAAGAAAGATTACACTTGTTGGATGGAGAGCATTGTCATTTAAAGATATTAAATTAAATAAATATTTTAAAGACATATAAGATGCTTTGTAGGAAAAGATTTAAATGAATGTACCATATAAAATGTTTATGACATTGTTTTCTTTTACTTTTTATTATGATTTACTTTTTATTTGCTATACCAACGAAATGTTTCAATTTTCAGAGACGTCATAAGACACTTTGAGGCTTGGGTACAGAGAAATCTTAAGATTTTTTGAGGCCCTGGGCCCCTATGCTAAAGTAGATCCTACCTGAAATCCTTAAAAGAAGACAGTAAATAACATGCATTGTCAAATACTCGTTCAAACGGTAATTTGAAACAAATAAATGTGCACAACTCACAATCTCTAAAACCTAGGCACAAACTGGCATTTCGACTGAGTTGAATGATTGTTTAAGGTATCCGACTACGTTCGGAACCATGATTTTGAAAAAACGCATAAATGGATAATTTTCATGATATTTAGTGTCACTCAGATTAAAATACATGCATCAAATTGTTTTAAGGACATTTTGACAAAAAAAATTTATTTAAATATAATATTTTGGGAAAAAATTAACTTAGAATAATCTTTTTTCCAAATGTTCTCCTTTGGTGAAAAATGGTTCTATTATAATAATATTTTGCCTGTATATAGCTCAAACCTCTCTACAGAGGTTCAACTAGAAGTTTTGAAAAATTCACGTTATTTTCAGAGTTACCACCCATTGAAATAATTATTCGCGTTTTTTTTTCTTAAAATTGCTCCCCTCTGTTGTCGTAAAATATGAATAAACCCACTTCTAAGTTATATATTTCAAAAATTCCAGTTGAGCCTCTGAACAGAGGTCTGAGCTATATACAGGCAAAATATTATTCTAATAGAAGCATTTTTCACAAAAGGAGAACATTTGGAAAAAAGATTATTCTAAGTTATTTTTTAGCCAAAATATTGTATTTAAATAAATTCTTTTTGTTAAAATGTCCTTAAAACAATTTTATGCATATATTCTAATCTAAGTGACACTAAATATCAAGAAAGTTATCCATTTATGCGCTTTTGAAAATCCCAGTTCCGAACGTAGTCGGATACCTTAAGGTATTAGGCCTAGGCCTAAACATGGACAACGGTCATCACATAATAATACAGTATTACCACTTTTACTGGTTGACATGCAGTTTGAAATTCCTTGTCTTTCGGAAAATAAGTACGGGAATAATATTTACCCATTAAAATTATCCAGATCATAATCTTATTAAGACAGAGCCAAAAACGAAACGATGCCCCCTTCCGAGGGAGAGGCCCTTGTCCCAGGCCCAGCTGGGCCATGTTCCTTTGTATCGGAAATTCCTGTTATAAGTTTCATTGGAAGTCTAAAAATATCTCAGAAACGCTACTGACCTGACAGTTAATTTTATTAGATTTATAATTACTTGATGCTATAAAAACATGCCATTGGAAATAGCTAAGAAACCTATCGGAATGACTAACCTCAAAATAACATAACAAAGCGGATGGATAAATTCTTAGACAACTAATCTGAGGAAATAACACGCGCTCGAACGAATGTCTGCACCGTTTCTGCAGTACAAGATGAGTTTGTATCTGTTAAAAGGAATGTATTTTGAGTGGAATGATTTTGAAAATCTTATATTCCCAATGTTGTCAGCATTGTGCATGCAGAAAACAAATATTAACCATATTAATATCATATTTTTAAAACTACATTCATTAAAATCGCATTCAATTCACTACAATTGTGGAAAAAATAAAAACATTTTTTTAAAAAAAAGTTCGTGATTGAAATAGAAAATAAAATTCGAGGATGGTTTCATATTTGAAATTTTTTTTGAAGTTTTAAGTTCTGAACGTAATGTCATACTACAAGGTTTGCTATTTTTGTTAAGGGGTGTTGGAAAGTTAAAATCTTATTTTTTGACAAGTTGAGATTTTTACATTTTCAAATTGTACAGATTTTAACCTTTCTAAAAATACCATAATTTTACCTCTAGGGTAATTAGAAGCCCTTAAAGCCCATTTTTAAATAATCGCTGAAACTTGGCACACCCATTTGAATAGCAAAAAATGTAAACAAAGTACTTCGTTTTTGCTTAAAAAAGTTGAACGTCTAATATAAACCAAAACGTTTTTTTTATTTTTAACTAAGCATTTTATTTTTTTATTTCCTAGTCGATTAGAAACTTCACTGTATACATTAAAATCAATTTATCTCAAAATGTAAATTTTAATGTTCGATGTACCTTTTCTAAGAAACTACTGTGTCACATATATGTGATTTTTTTTATGATATATTTATAATGATGGCTAATATATACTAAAATGAGCTTTTTGTAAAAAACTCAAAAATTTATTTTTTACAAATTTTTTATGTGAAAAATGGGTTAAAAATTTTGCAAAATTTGATTAAATATTTCATAAATTTTTAAATTAGCATAAAGCTCTTTCCAGTATAATGAGAAAAGTTATTGTATTTTATAAAATTTCAAACATGCACATGTAAAAGATTTTGAGAAAAGGTACATCGAAAACACAGCCAATTTAACTTTGTCAGTATATATAAAGAGAGAGATTTCCAACTCCCCTTAAATGTCAGCAACCCCCTTGGCTGACGGCTGATTGGTTGTTTTCATTAACGTCGCACTTTTAAACAGCGCGGGGACTATTGGTGACGGACTTCTTAATTTGGGACCACAATAAAATAAGGAGGATGACATCTAAACTGACGCCTGAAATACTAAACTTCCACACCACAACAACGTGAGAACTTTGAATCACGGATGATTTAACGTGCATCAGCTCATATATAATATAGTAAAGCTCCCTTAGTGGTACAGCTCCCTTGAATAAAAAGGAAAAGATAAATATCCAATGAAATAATTAAAAAAGTAAGCATTTCTGTTATAATAATTTATCCATATTCAGGTACAATGGGAATATTATCAAATAATACATAATTTAAAAAAATAATAAAGCTTCCACAATCCCAACTGTATATACCAGTGTTTCTCAAACTGTGGGGGGCATGACAACAGTACAAGGGGGGTGCGAGCATATTGAAAAGTTGAAAACTGAAGACTATTTAAAAAAAATTATTAATTTACTGAAAGTAAACAAACAAAATATATTCTGACGTAATAAAAAATAATATACACATTTACACTTATAAATGTATCAGTGCTACACAATTTATTTTACATTTAATTTAGCAATACTAAGTTAATGAACAAGTTTAATAATAACCAGTGACCCCATTTGATTGTCATATATAAAATTATTTACAAAAATTAAAACTTATCTTGATCCTTTGTACGGTTAATAGTTAATCCATTAACTGTCGATTGAAAGTTAAGCAATCCGCTTCACAATGCCAACAGTTTTCCGCGTAGGCGCGGGTATGGGATGAATTGAGGGGTGGGGGAAGGAATAAAGAAACAAATAATCTGAAGTAATTAAATCTATCTCAAACATTGTCAAGATCCTTTTATTGCATTCCAAAGCCTTCGGAAAAATTTTATGGTTAGTAGTGTGCATAAGAGATCGTTCTTCGGAAAGACGTATATATACGTCCGGGAAAATAAACATGTTTGCTTAGCGAGACGTTTATACACGTGATGGCACTTAAGAGAAAAAAGTCGTATAGTAGTTCTAGCGAGAAAGAATGTTATTATTGACTTCAATACGTTGTTATTGAATGAGGGGGGCGCGATGTGTGAAAATTATGATGGAATATTGGGTCGCGAATATGGAAACTTTGAGAAGCACTGGTATATAGTTTGTATACAACAAAAGAATTAAGATATTTTAGCACGAGACTGATAAATTTTGATAATTATACAGCCATTATTTTTTTCTTCAAAATGGACAATAATGGAAGTGTTTTAAGAATAATTTTAATGGGAAAACACACCTTTGAAAAGTAAGCGGGATTAATTTTCTCTCCAGTTAAAAAACATGGAAAGAATTTAAGTGAAGAAAAAAAAACTCAACTTTTTTCTCTGCCTTCTACCTATAAAAAACATGAACAAAATTATATAATTATATAAAGGTTTGAGGCACACCTTCGGGGGAAAATACAAAAGTTTTAAGCAATCATTTCTCAATATTTATGTATATGTACATAGAATTTTGTTAATTTTAACTTAATTAGTTGTAATAATTTGATTAAGTATTATAAGTATTTATTTCTTATATGTAGTAAGATTTTCTTGATATGGCTTACCAACAAAGGTAATGAATTCACATCATTAAAATACGTTTTAAATGTGTATTGAAGATTCCACAAGTTGATTCTTGTAAAAAGTATACATAGCTTAAAGTTTCAAAATTAAAAGAAAGTTAAAAATGGAAAAAAAGAAGAATCCATAATATTCTAGATAAGAACTAAAAAAAAGAAGTCTATTATTAGAGAACCTTCCGGAACTTATCTATATTGACAAAATAGTTAAAACTATTTCCCCACATTCTTTTTCATGTATTGATTTAAAAACATTATAAAATTTCAAATTTATCACTCCTTACTAATTTTTCAGTAAAATAAGTTCACGCTAAGAAATAAAAAAAAGCCACGAAAGCAATAACACAGACATTTGTAAGGGCATAATTTTTAATTTACGTTATCATATGTGATTGATAATAATAGCTTTAGCTTTACGATTTAATCTCATTAACAATTTTTTTCAAATTTTCGAATTTTTTGGATAAAGTGTAAATTATTAAACGGAAAATTTAAATTTTATTATTATTTTTTTTTTCATCTTTGCATGAAATCGGTGTAACTTACAGCTCTAAAAAAATGTTGGATACACAAATCAAAATGTATACAATAACTCATATATAATAATTATTACATATGTTTTTTTAAACTTAATTAATTTTACAAAGAATGTATCTGATCAATTTTACAAAAGTTTTAGGAAGGAGACAAAAATATAATTTTTGAAGTTTAACAAGAAATATATTCAAAAGGAATCTTAATTATGTTTTTAAAAGTAAGCTGTCTTTCTTGGAATCATTATTTTAAAACATGCATTCTTTTTTTCAAATGGTTTAATCCTCTATTGCAGTGCTCCGCAATCTTTTATCGCTGCGGGCCGGTCAACGTTTGATAATTTTACCGCGGTCCGCTGAGGGTGGGACACGTTGATTGTTCATATTTTAGATTGTTTTGATTTAACAATTTTAATTTAGTTATATTTAAATATGCCTTCAGAATGAAATATAGTTACACCAAAAACGAATAAAAGTGATTTAACGTGGAATATAAAATGATTTCCATGGAAAGTTGCGCAAATCCGAGAGAAATGCACCACTTTAAATAAAATGGCTATAGTTTAATGTTCTTTAGGCGGCCCGGCACCATTTGATCCACGGACCGGGGGTTGCGGATCACTGCTCTATTGGACTAACAGAGTTTCAAATGGAAATGTAAACTGTACACTCATAACTGAAAAAAGTTACATTGCATGAAGATCTAACTGGACATTCATTCATATTTGCTAATACGTTCAGTTAGCCAATACGATTGAATAAAAATACTGCTAGTAACGCATATATGCCCCTATCTTTCATTAACAAAGCGCTCTAAATCGGCCTATCCTTTGCACATTACAATGCGAAGCAAATTTATCGTGCTAGATATGTTCTGGCGTTCCCTTTTACTCCCTTCCCTTATGATGAATTCAAAAGACTTGGTGCTTAGGTCAGGTCAGTCGCAGACAAACAGGCATCTCTGGTCTAAAAGAAATTTAAAGGGAGAGACGGAAACCTTTGGAGGAGGCTTGAAGTTCGAAGAGGGGGGGCTCAAACCATCTGAACTTGCACCCCACCCTTGGCGCAACACTGAAGCATTTTCGATTTCTTATATGAATACCAACAGATCATCTATTGTAGGCCTGGTTCTTGGTGCAGGGGCATCTGAAAGTACATCCCTGTTATGCATCCTAGTGACCTCTTTTCCCTGTCTTTCACCCTTCGTTGAACAGACGGTAAAGTGAAAATAAAAGGGCCCGAGAGAGGGTGATTCGATCGAAAATATGACCCACATTGCGTAGGGGTGAAAGTGGAAGAGGTGCACTGTTTACCCCATATGAAAGTTAAACCTGTTTATCTCGTACTATGTTGTTGCAAGTTAAATGTTCGAATTGGAGAGAATGGATTCATTTCAATGCTAAGCGATTTATTCGACAATGTGACCCGAAAGTAATCGGTACTGATACCCTTCATTCCCCACCCTGATCTCATTTTGATCCCCCTTTCCTTTTTTTTAACAACTTCTACGAAGATTCAGTAGCCAAGTGTTTTGACGTCGTTGAATCTTGGTCAACTTGCCCTTGTTTTTGACTTTCTATGGGACGAAAAACAAGTGCACACCCTCCCCGGTATCTTTTCATCTTTTTCATCCGCACTCGCAGCGGATAACAGCTGTTTTCTGTTGGAAAAGTGATAAACGGACAGTTTCCGTAGAATTTGATTAAAACTAGACGCGTAGCGTCTAGTTTAACCTAATCAGCAAAAATGCACTCCCTGTATGTTTTCTGGTATTAATGCATTTCAACTTCATAAATTGTTCAGGGATGTTACGAATTAGCAAGACTAATGTTTAAAAATTCTCTAAAAAAACTATATTTAAAAATTTAAAGAGATACTAATGTTGAATTAGAGACATAGAGAGGGCGAAATTCAGCAGCATTGATGTAAAATATTTAATTTTTTCGAAACTAACATTAGTCCCCCCTCCGTTTATGAATCAGCAAAACATCTACCTTTTTTATATATGTACTTATATTTATCTTTTAAAAATATTTATATCAGAAAACCAGAAACTAATGCAGCTTTTGTCTCTAATTTTAAGGAAACGTTGTTTCTAACATAAGGCACTGAATATAAATTAAGTACCAAATTTCAGAAATCTAGCAGCTATATTAGAACACAAGCATTCGTATTGATTTTAAATTATTCACTCTTATAAATAATTTTCAAACAATTTAAAGGCATAAATGTCAGAAAATAGGCAACTAATATTATGCATATATTATATTGGATATTGAAAAATTAATCAATTGAAAAGGGGAAATTCATTCATCAAGGAAATTCATTTCTCTAAAAATAGAAATTTATGTCAGATTCAAATAGAAATTTATAAAGTATATTTATTGAAAAATAAAACATATAACAGGATATGATTTGCTTGTAGATAGCTGATATCCTGAAAAAAAAGCTTTTGTATTTTTCAGATTCTTTTAAGGTATCCGACTACGTTCAGAACCGTGATTTTGCAAAAGCACATAAAGGGATAATTTTCATGATATTTAGTGTCCATTAGATTAGAATATATGCATAAAATTGTTTTAAGGACACTTTGACAAAAAAAATTTATTTAAATGCAATATTTTGGCAAAAAATTAACTTAGATTAATCTTTTTCCAAATGTTCTCCTTTTGTGAAAAATGCTTCTATTAGAATAATATTTTACCTGTATATAGCTCAGGCCTCTGCTCAGAGGTTCAACTAGAATTTTTGAAATATATAACTTAGAAGTGGGTTTATTCATATTTTACGACAACAGAGGGGAGCAATTTTAAGAAAAAAATACCAATAATTATTTCAATGGGTGGTAACTCTAAAAATAATGTGAATTTTTCAAAAATTCTAGTTGAGTCTCCGTAGTGAGGTCTGAGCTATATACAGGCAAAATATTATTATAATGGAACCATGTTTCACAAAAGGAGAACATTTGGAAAAAAGATTACTCTAAGTTAATTTTTTCCCAAAATATTATATTCAAATAATTTTTTTTTTTTTGTCAAAATATCCTTAAAACAATTTTATGCATGTATTCTAATCTGAGTGACACTAAATATCATGAAAATTATCCATTTATGCGCTTTTTTAAAATCACGGTTCCGTACGTAGTTGGATACCTTAATTGTTGAAAAACAATTTTATTACAAAATTTATTTATTTATTTTTATTTGTAAAGAAATGTGCGTTAATCGCAAAAAGTTATGGTGAACACTTACTGTTAAATTGAATTTAAAAAATGGGAAAGATATGAACCAAATCGTATTCCATCATATGAAAAAAAAAAACTTAGGAGAGATATACTTGAAATTTGCAATGTATCGATACGTATAAGAAAATAATATCTTAATATGAAAGGTTTTAATGGAATAACTGCAATTAATTTAAATGATCCATTTAAGAAAATATGTCCTACGTTATCTAAGATTTTATCCTATCTTATCTTGTCGAATCCAGTATCTGTGATCAAAAGAATGAATTACATGTCTAGAGATTTATTCTGTTTTATTTACCTTTTTTCCCTTCATATTATTTGCATAATATAATGACTCGTAAAACTACCAATTTCTTTTAGAGACAATATTCTTATTAAAAGTTGAAATTCTTAGATATTAATCATAGTTATTTATTTAAATAATATTTGAATAATAATAATATTTGAGGGCAATTGGTGAGGAGCCTTGTGATTTTGAATGACGGTAAAATAATGAGGGTCTGAGTGCTCAGTTGTATCCTTTTCCACACCAATTTCAGCACCACTGTATAAAGACTAGGAGTTCAAATACATTTTAAAGACCCCCAATAAGCAATTGTAATCCTGACTTGAACATATGCCTCAAGTGAAGCATCACTGGTCATGATTTCGCAACTGTAACTCCTCTACAAACACGGTCACTCTGCTATTTTAAATAGCAGAGTATTTTCACATACTAATCATTTTGCTTAAATTTCGATCCGATTTCTTTCTACTATAAAATGCCTTATGTATATATTTCACCTCTTATATTTTAAAACAAACACATCCACTCTTTTTTTAAGCGGTAGATACGTTCCTTAGAAAACCACGCAAAAAAAATCATGTAAAAAATGCTTGCGACAAATGGTAAATTTGAGAATATGTTCCTTAATTTTAAAAAATCGTGTAAAATGAAAAATCTCTAAATATTTTTTTTAAAAAAAATAACGTGCAAAAAATTAAAAATAAAATCCATGTTACATATTTATAACACAAAAACAATTCATTTTTACTACAAAGAAAAATTAAAAGGGGTGTACAGTGAAAATTCAGTTTATAAGTACATACAACATATAAAAATTCAAATTGAAATTAGGAATAAAACTCTCTACTAACAACTATTTATCGCTATGTGATAACAAGCGTGCACGTTTATTAAGAACTGGATCAAATATGCTATCATCAGTAGATGTCTCAGATATGTCTACCTAACTGTTAGTTTTGATTCAAATGACGAATTTCGTTCGTTATTATCACAGCCTCGAGTTTTTTTTCTTTTACGTAACAAAACTTGTCATTAAAAGCTGCTCCCCCCACTCCTTAAAATGCTTACATTATTCTTTATATCTTGCTACACAAAACATGACTACGTTAAAATTTTAATGCGTGTTCTATGTCAGGCTCATGAGTAAGAGAATGCTGTTCTATACTTGCGGCAAATTTCAAGCCCTCCTGAATCAGCTATTAATAGCTGAACTTCATCTTCAACTTCGTCATTATTGACTTCTTTATTATCATAAACTGTTTTAAATTCGATCAAATTTTCCTCAGCCAAAGGGCATAAATTACCAATTTTTATTTATTTTATTTATTTATTATTATTATTATTTTGGATTCTTGCTTGAAAAAAAATTGAATTAAATTCGTGTACCGTGTTATTTTAAAATCGTGTAAAAAAAGAACGTGCAAATAAAAATCGTGTGTAGAGTTTAAAATGTATATCTTAAGAATTGTAATTTAGAGAACCATTTTTCTTATTTTTAGCAACATAATATGAATAAACAAACATATATGCATCCTATACTTTTGAATTTATGTCGAAATAGACGGAGGGAGGATGGGGTTGTATCTGAAATTTGTTTAAAAACTGGATCATGTTATTATTATTATTATCATCATCAAAAGTGTATAACAATTTTAAAAAAATTAAAGGTAGAGTAATTTAAATTTTTGTTCAATTTCGAGTTTCTATTCTTTAAACATGTTTTTCTAAAGTAGAGGGCAATTTGTCAATGAAATATTCATTCATTGCCTGAAAGAACGTGAAATAGTAAAAACCTAGAGGAGTAAATTTACTTTACTAGAATATAAGGAAGTGATTTTTATGAGAGATTAATAAAGTTAATGATATTAAAATGAGAGAGATTCTTTCACATCGAAGGCTAAATCAATCACAAATGGAATAAGCAAGTCATTATAAAAATACAGTTTTCTTCTTGTCGGATAAAGAGTTTTGTAATTGTTTTAAAATTTAAAACTACGCAATTAGCTTTTTTCATTTTAAAAATAATTGATCCAAAAGTCATTTCAGTGACGCATTTCAGACATACTTTAAGAGATTTTTTTTCTTTCATTTTTGAGATCTTTTTTAAGTAGTAATTACGGTTTAGACCACAAACATGCATTATTTTCTAAATTTCCGACAGTTTGATTTCTAATTCGGGATAATTTTCAAACCATTTTTTGTAAAAGGCTTATTGTAATTAGCATACATAAAAATATTCAAATATTGTAAAAAAAAATGCTTAAAGTTTTTTAAGTAATAATGCTGTTTTCCTTTAAGGAAATGTCTTGAATTGCATTTTAGACTATCGGGAAAAATGAGATGAGCGCGCACACTAATGTCATTTACGCAATAAAATAATTTTCGTCATTTTCTCAAAAGATCAATGGCTTGAAATATTAGATTGCGTAAAGGAATCTCTACTTAGGGTCTATTATCTCAAGTTTACTTTGACCTACTGTACTGTCCTCAGTAGCTTTTTACCTATATTATTGTCCGAAAGGAAAATATTACTTATTAATTTTGCATATGTCAAATGTCACAACGGCTTCTTATTACCAGTGCCTCATAATGTATGCCCTCTATTCTTTTAATTGTATATATTACAAAACATTTAAAAGTATATTTCTTGAATTAGTTGCATTATCTGTCTTCGAAGTAGATAAAATGTTATACGATCAATTATGCGTATTAAGTACAAATATTCAAATTCAGAAAAAGACATAATCGCGTGAAAAGAATTATAACGAATAAAATGAAAAAAATGTAACATGTTTTGTTTTATATATATATATTTAAAATTACTTATTCCCTTAGTTTTATTTTTTCACCATAATATATAATTTTTATATTCAAATACGTATATAATCCTAGTGTCCCTCAAGTAACGGCAGTATTTATACATACTATTTAATTATTTTAGTTCGATTAATTTCATGCTTTTATTAAGAGAAACTAATGAACTATTATCATGCTTTGAATTTGTATTTGGATCTGGCAATAACTTGTTTATTGTATTCAAGTTCAGCACTGGCTATGCATTTTTTAATGTAATTTTAGATAAGTTACCTTTTGCTTGTAATCGATTTAGATATTCTATTATTTTCAATAGGATTTCACTCTGTATTATTAACAAAAAGAGGGAAGGCTGGCTGACCAGAAAACATGTTAAACCCCACTTTTGTATAAATTATTTTCTATATAAGAGCTGTCCTAAGTCAGCAATGTTTATAATACTGCAGCATCCATATATATATATATTTTAAATTCTATTATTTTTTAAATTCTATTATTTTTATAAATTCTATTATTTTTATAAATTCTAGTGTCTTTTCTAAATTCTAATATCTGATTTACATTACAATTTCTATTTTTGTGTGCTTCAGCTATAGAGTTATAATAATGATTCCTGTCTCTCTCTCTCTCTCTCTCTCTCTCTATATATATATATATATATATAGTAGAGAATATTAACTCTCTCTATATATAAGCAGCGTGTGTCTATCAGTCAGCGCTGAAGTGCAAAATCCGTTAATGTTCATATTACCTAGTTAATCAACAGATGATCTGATTTGCTACGTTAAAGTACGGAAATATCTAAAAATAAAAGTTTTGAGAACTTTACTAAGGTAAGGGATTTATTAACGTATTCCGATCGATTGAAGTGCAAAAATTTATTTTTCAAATATTTATTATAAATTATACAAATTTATTTTCCTCCTTCCACTTTTAAAATTGACGCAAACTATTTTCAATTCTTCATAACTTGTGTCGATTGATTGTTTATTAATATAGCATTTCGAAACTATACGAAGAATAATGCCAAAGAAACTTGCAATTTTGAGCCACGGTCAAGTGACGAGGACAATACCATAGCTTGTATCCCGCTCTCCAAATTTCCACACCCCACCACAACGTGAAGATTTTGAGCCTCAACAGATTTATGTGCATCAACCCCTCTACACGGTGGATAATCAGTGACACAAGGACTCGAACTACCGACTTGATCTGGGAAAAAGTGCCTATGGCGCTGGCGCCCGCGACCATCTAATTTTAGTTTTACCGACTCGACAGAAACGATGTTGATAAAAATTTGTGACCATTACCATTCAGCTACTACAGGAACCATAACTTGCGTCGGCTATGAGTACTTAACATAACTTATTCCGTTCATAAATTCATTTCTGTCTATCAACGTGTGAATTTATGTCGTGGTTTTTTTTTTTAAATCAAGTACAGTTAGCTCCAAAAAAGCAAATAAATACCAAATTATTCAGTAAAATGAAGGATTCCTCTTTTCTAACGGAAAGAAACAAAGTACCGTTTTGATGACAAAACGAAATGATGATTACAAGATTGAAGATGTAAAGCGAATAAAAGTACCGAAGAAAAAATAAACGCCTCGAATTTATCAAAAAATTGAAAGGCATGGCAGATTGCTTCACAAGGCTGTGAAAACACTAAATAAGCCATTCTCAGATACCCAAAAAGTGAGAAAATTCTGTCTGTATCGAACAGTTATTTGATGTAAACTGACAAGTTATTTCATGATGTTTTATTTGATTTCTACCAATTTATCAATAAATTATAATGGAGCAGGTATAAGGATCAAGCAAGTAAAACACTTCATAAAAAATTAACTCAAAAACAAACAAAATTATTTCTGAATTTATGTGAGCCTTGCAATCAAAAATAAGATTGATGGAAAAAAAGAAATGTTTGATTATTTTATCATAATACAAGAGTTAAATTTATCGATTACCATTCTGAAGCAAGTGGAAAGTTTACATTCCTTTTCGCACTACAAGACATCTAAATAAAATATGTTGTATTGAAACCCCTCAATAAGATTTGGAGCAGCCTATATATATTTATGTATATGCCTATATATATCAGCCTATATATATATTATTACAGCCTATGCGATATTTATTTCCCTTTTGACAATCTAAGTATTTTAATAATGATAAATGACAGGAATTTTGCAATCGAATCTTAGAATACTAAGCACAGATGTGAGCAAAGTTTAAAATTATTCATGTCAAACCTAGACACTTAGAGTCAAAGGAATGTCGAACGAACAAATCAGGACATTTAAAACATGCGAACTACTTCCACAACTGATAACGAACTAGCAAATGGAATGAATACGTGGAATTTCTAAGAAGTGAGGAATTAAAAGCCTATTTACTCTACGACTAAGACAAATTCAAACGAAGCCATGATTTATTATCCTTCAAAGTTGAATTGCTTTCTATCATTCCACGAAGTGCATTATATTCGATGTAATGTATGAAACCTTGGAAAATTAGATGAAACTAACTATGGATCACAATCTAATCTTATGCGAAAAGATATGTTATCTTCTCTTCAAGAGAATCGCATGTAAAAACAAAACAAAAAAACTGATCGATTGGTATCCTTTCTGCCATCTGCTGCACCTTTATCTTAGTTGATTAAGGCTGTTTTCGCCATATGTAGAAGAGCGTGACCTTTGCACGGAGCACATTTTTGGACAGAAAAAATGCTTCAATTTTTATAAAAATTAGTGACATTGTAACTCATGCATTTGTTTATAGTATAATGTTTTTAAAATTTCAGAATATTTCATAAATAATTAGTTTTTTCATTTAACATGTAAAGGAATAGCTCATTTAGCATTATAGTATAGGAGAAAAAATGCGAAACACATTTTATAAAAGAAAAAAATGTGTCAACTCGTATAAAAATGAGTAGTATGATATAAAATAAGTGATTCTCTACAGCAGAGATTCTCAAACTTTTTTGTCTCATAGACCCCTTGCCATGTTTTTCGGTTTGAGGTAGACCCCTGCTTACCTAATATTGAATTTTTGCAAATTGACCAATTTAAAAGTCTTTTTGACAGCTGGTATAGATGTACTTACTTTAAACAATTTAAATTTCTAACTGAAGTGAAGTATGGTGTTTAAAACTTAAGAAAAACATGTTAATTAAATTAAAATTTAATTAATACATAAAATAAATGAGCAACAAACGAATGTTTTTAAAGGAATGAATAAATCTAGTGCTTCAATAACAATTTTTCAACATTTGGAATCAATCGTGTCAGTTTAACCCTAAATCTCCTCGGTTAGTAGTGTTCAGACCTTATTTTTCCCTTTTCTGTTTTTTATTTTATTTTTTTTTATTTAGAGATTGGAAACCACGCTGAAACTAGTTCTCACTACGAAAAGTAATTAAAAATTTTCTCATGATATTCCATAATTCGCAATAAGTGACAGTTATGTCTTTTTAAAACCAAAATTGCAGACATGGTCCTTGTTTTATTAAAATTTATACTGTCACCTTGTAACCACAAAAATTAACCTTATTAAAATTAGTAAGTAAATCTATTAAATTGATAAAATCTGGTTTCCATTTGACTAAATTTTCTTTTAAAATTAAAATCATGATTTGGTTTAATTAGAGCCTTCATCATAGACCCTTATTTTACATCTCATGGACCCCCAAATTATTTTTCTGCAAACGTGGACCCCTTGCAGGTTGTCATAGACCCCTGGGGGTCTATATAGACCACTTTGAGAATCACTGCTCTATAGGATAGTGAAGCCAGAATATATATATAATATTAATGTTTGAGTACTTTTATATATGAAAAAATATTCATCATTTGAGTCCTATTCCTTAACATTAGCCGAAAACACAGCCTTAAGAATAAAGTTATATTCAGTTACTCTGAACCTCCAAAAAATCATTTCTGTTTGGTTGAAGAAGTAAGAAAAACATTGGTATCACATTTTAATAAAGAGTTTTACACAAGAGAATATCTGCATTGTTTGCTTAATTTCAGCATCAAGTGCTTAAACGTGTAAATCATGTAGTACGTTACTTCACGTAATTTATAGTGAAATAGATCCTGAAGAGGAAAGGTATACATGGGTAAGAATACATTGTGCAAGATCTGGAATACTAATACAGATCGGGGGGATAAAAACCACGTGGGAGAAAAATATGGCAGCAATCACTCAAACATCAAGATATGGTAGCAATCACACAATCTCTCAAAGCTCAAACATCACTAACGCCAAAGTCTCTCTGGTGCAAATCGCTCAAACATCGTTAAGGAGTCACCGCACATCAAGTAAATAAATCAGAAACTGAGGCCCACTCTATTTTAGCTATTTTTCTTAGCAAAACAAAAATTTATTTTTTAAAACTTGGTCATAGAATGAGTGTTTTTAAACAATTAATTACTCGCACAATCTTTTAAAACATTAAATTTATTCTTCGCGTATTTTGTTCTATTTTGCTCATTGATGAGTTCAACCAACTTGATTCCCTAGATACCGTGAAATAAGCGACATAGTGTCTCAGCGATTTTTTCGTCAATATATTTTACGAATAATCTTCTTATTATATGAAGTTACTTATAACTTTATGGGATAAAAATATTGCGTGTTTTCCATTAAGTAGTACCCGGTATTATTAAGTTGCTTGCCTGAGAAACTTTAAGAGAGCAAAAACGTTCAAATTTTTCAAAATAGGATTTATCTGAACTTTAATTAGTGTTGTGCAATTTAACTGGTTATTCTGCAGATAGACTACGTAATATGAGAAATAAAGCAAGTTTCCGCTCTTCACAACATCTCTTATCTAGTAAATATGAGGATTAATTACGTACTGTGTACATGACCTGATTTCCACATTTTAACGGTAACACATACTGATGTATCTATACTGTAATATCCTGCGTATAACGCGCACTTTTAGCACAAAAAATAAGATGGAAATTTACGGGTGCACGTTATACGCCGGACATGAAAATGATAGCTTTAAAAATAAAAAAAGATGATCATAAAAAAAAATTAGACTTCTTCATTTATCGAAATAATTTTTATTTATAAGAAATGACTTATACCTCTTATAAACTTAAAGAGTTGTAGTTCTAGAAGTATAGTATTTTTTTCTAAGGCTTGGAATGATTCCTCAAATAAATGACTTCAAAATATAAGAACATTACATGTGTACATTTATGTTTCCTTCGTAAAAAAAGAGGTGCGCGTTATACGGCGAATGTACCTAAAAAATTGAAAGTATGCGCATAATACGCCGAATTTTACGGTAGTTATTTTATATCCTTCACATTGTCATTACATTGTAGTATGAATGCAATTTAAGTTGTTTGATAAACATTCGGCTGTTCTCATTATTTGAACCTTTATTTTTCCATACAAAATAATGCAAAATTATTTAAAGGTATGAATGTTTTAAATATACTACAAAACCAAATTTTTTTAAAAAAAAGAAGAAAAAAAAGGAATTACATGCGGTGAATAAAGATTTAGATTTTTGCTTAAAGTTACATTTAGACACGAGTATTTTAAATAATTTGGCAACATTTTAAATTGTCTGTTATAAGATACACACAGTTTTGCTCTTCTGGTAAGTATGTTCAAATATTGTAAATGAGAAAACTAAAGCCACTTTTAAACCCTTAAAGGGTAATCTTTTTTTATTCAAAATGCTTTAAAAAAATTCATTTTTTTTTACTGCTTATAACTGAACACTGTACTTAATAGAATGAGAAAATGGAAAAATTCTATTTTAATTTAAGGTTACCGACTACGTTCGGAACCATGATTTTGCAAAACCGTATAAATGGATAATATTTAGTGTCACTTAGATTAGCAAATGTATATAAAATTGTTTTAAGAATAGTATTACAATAAAAAATTATTTAAGTGCAATATTTTGACAAAAGATGAACATAGAATGACCCATTTTCAAAATATTCTCCTTTTGTGAAAAATGCTTCTATTATAATAATATTTTGCCTGTATATAGCTCAAAACTCTGTAGAGAGGCTCAACTATGCTTTTTGAAAAATTCACATTATTTTCAGAGTTACAACCAATTAAAATAGTTATCGGCGTTTTTTTCTTAAAATTTCTCCCCTCTGTTGTCGTAAAACATGGATAAACCCACTTCTAAGTTATATATTTCAAAAATTATAGTTGAGCCTCTGTACAGAGGTGTGAGCTATATACAGGCAAAATATTATTATAATAGAAGCATTTTTCACAAAAGGAGAACACTTTGAAAAAAGGTTATTCTAAGTTAATTTTTTGCAAAAATATTGTATTTAAATTTTTTTTTATCAAAATGTGTCCTTAAAACAATTTTATACATCTATTCCAATCTAAGGGACACTAAATATCATGAAAACTATCCATTTATGCGCTTTTTTAAAATCACGGTTCCGAAAAAAAGTCGGATACCTTAAATTTTAAAGTTTTTACACCATAATTTGTTTTATAATTGTAGAATACAAAAACTCTTTGAAAGAACACTCAGCATACTATGAAGAATTTTTCATACATGTTAGAAACAATTTTATTTTCGTACTTTTTTAAACGGTTGAGGGATTGGTGTGTGTGTGTTCTTCTGCAGAATAATCTAAATAATCAGCAGATAGTTCTGAATCTGAATCCAAATTTATTGAAAAGTTATTTTTCAAGTAATAAAATCAACGCATGAGCTATTCAATTTCAAGAATTAAAAGCCTTTTATGACCTAATCGTAGTTTCGCATGCCGCATCATAAAAAAGAAAATTTTGTTAGCACCAATGTCAAGGTTAACTCTCAAAAAAGAAACTTGATCTATATGCAGTAGGGGAAATCCCCATCGAAATGTATGATAAGGGAACTCAAAACTCACATCCCACTCATGGGTTTGTAAAAAATAAATAAAATTAAATGTGAGAAAGAAAGGGAACGGAGCAAGGAAAAGAATTAGGACAGGGGGAAAAATACTCAAGGTCAAGCAATGATATGGCTATTTATAGTTGAGTTAGTAACTATAAAAAAAAAACTGTACAAGATAAAAGTTACAGCCTTCCAAAAGTATTCTCAACCCTTCCGTACTGATTGCATGTAAAAATCCTCCATATAGCTTTTAAGGGATTTCATTGACTGTTTGACGCTCGAACAGATAACACTATTCATTGCTATTGAAAAGGTAACTGACAACACTAAAAGCCTCCACGGCATTAGCTGGGATAAGCTGATAATAAGCTATCGGTTTCCATTAAGAGAGATTCTCGGTTCTAAGAAGCTAGCTCTCTGAAGATACACAACATTACGATTCTTCGAAAACAGAATAATTCAGGAACTTTTACCGAAAGGAATATTTGTTTACAAAGAGAAGAATATTATGTTCTCTCTGTTCCAGGTGGATGCTGCGAAGCGTAGTTGATACACATTTTTTTAGTTACCTACTGAAACACTCTGTTAATGATGCAAGTATAACACTCTTCACACAACTCTTTTTTTTTAAGTTAGAAAATATACAAAAGGTATTTATTTCCAAGAGAGAACCTGAAGCTTAGCGATAAAGAAGAATCTCCATTGTTTTAAAACTGCCCAAAGAGTAATTAATAGAAATTACACTTCAGCATAATATACAAAAATTGTTATAATTTTCTAACAAATGATAAAATGTATGAAAAAGATGAACATAACAAAACAAGAAACAAAAATTTCATCTATACAACCAAGTACTTTTTATTTAATTTTTTTCGGGCTCCATACATTTTGTCATAAAAAAATACTTTTAAAATCAACAAAATAGCAACGAATAATTGATTAATGTTTTTAGTATTTTCATTTGAAGGTGTTATTCTTTCTTGAGGCAATATGTATGCTTCCCAACTTTTATTTGAACTATAACCTGAAAAAAACGCGCGCGCGCTTTATTTTAATATTAAAGCTAAACATATAGATGTGTTATGTTAAATATATGTTATAATTTCAAAGAATAAATGTTAAACACAAATATATATATATATATATATATATATATATATATATATATATATATATATACACCTATTCAAAAACTTTTAGAATTTGAATTTTTAACATTTTTACTCGGTTTTTTGTTGTTGAATTAAATATAGTTTTTTATTTTATTTCACCTAGTTTTTGGATAGCGTGGATATATAACCCCAACCCCCTCCAATTTTTTCACTGTATAAATCATGTCCTTTTTCTGTGCCCGGGTTTTTAAACGGTTCTTAGGATTGTTTATTACATTTATTACATGATGTACAAAAAGGAACCAATGAATGTATGTAGTATATATATGTGTGTGTGTGTAAAATTTAATTTTATTACATTTTTTAAAAAATTATTAATGTTAAATGATTGCGTGGGCTTCTGTTTTAAAAATGGAATATAGTGTAATAAAATCCTTTATGAAACTGTACAACTTAAATTAATCTAAGTTCAGCTATAAAAAAATGTTCTGAATGCATACTGTATTGTACAGCTTTTATAAATTTTTAAAAAATTCTATTGTTAAATAAAATAGACAATCTTAGTAGATTTGATTCAGAAAAAAAAAAATAAATATTTTCGCTTTACATTTATAAAAGAAATGCGATATAGTTTTTTTTTTTTTGTGCACATGTGAACTAAAAGTGCTACTTGGCAAGAAATATATTTCCAGCCAAATGGTTTTTAAAGGTTTTTTCCTCCCAACACATTAAAAATATAAAAGTCGAAATCATATAAGGCCATCAAAATGGAAATTAGAGCATTCACGAGACATATTGATGAATAAATGAGTAGATATTAACGTCGCACTATGCAGCTACTCGTGGGCTTTACGAGACAAATTAAAGTTACGAAGTTACTCGGTTGATCGAATTATTCGTATGTGAATGTGTATAGTACTATGTATAATGTATACACATATATTTATATCATACAAGCATCCGTTTTGCGTTACGTTTGATGTTCCTTTTGTATCGTGCTGTTTCGCGTGTGTTTTTTCCTGTACGAAAGGATGAATATTTGTTTTAGTTTCTTAGGATCACATACTTTCCTAAATGCTTGTAAGACTCTTTAGCTTAAATTTCTGTGTAAAATATATATATAGAAGAAGTACAATAAAAAATATTTAATATTTTTTTATGTTATACAACTATACTTACTACAACTATACTATACAACAACAACTAGTTTTATATTCATATATTTTATCAACAGCATATTCGTATAAAACAAATGCTTCTGAACATCCAAAATATATTTAGTTTTTTTTTAAAATATTTCTCAGGACAAAAACGCCTAACCTTTAATCTCATTAAATTTTTGTGTACAAGAGCATAGAAATAAAGAAAAAATTATGTACCGTAAAATCCGGCGTATAACGAGCACTTTTAACTCAAAAAACAAGATCGAAATTTTCGGGTGCACGTTACACATCGGATATAAAAATGAGAGCTTTAAAAATTAAAAAAAGATGAGCATAGGACAACGTTAAAATTCTACATATATCGAAATACTGTTTATTTAACAGTAATGACGTTCCTTGCGAACTGAAGGGTTGCCGTAGTTTTAGGAGTATGCTATTTTTTTCTAAAGCTTGGAGTAACACCCTGAATAAATGACTCCAAAACATAAGAGCATTGCGCACATAAGTTTCAGGTTTCTTCGTAAGAAAGAGGGCACGCGTTAAACGGCGAATATACCTAAAAATTATAATCTGCTTGAAAGTATTGGAGCGCGTTATACGGCACGGTGCGTGTGCTATACGGTAAATGATTAACGTAAAATAGGCTCATTTTTCTCACAGTTTGAAATCTGAATAATAAAAGGCTCCCTTTCCCTGTTAAGTTCTTTAATGTAAATAACGCGAACGCCAATCTTTAATTTTTAATGAGTCTCGTGAATAAAAATAGATATTTTTTGTTCAGAAAATATTATTTAACATGTCATCCGAGAAGAAATAAAAACTTATAAGTCTATTTTTCTGAATCATTCTTTTTAATTTCATAGCATTACAATTGTTCACATTGTTTTTGATGAGGAATATTAATAATTTACGAAGTTCAAAAATTTGTTTAATAGTATATTGAATATTGTTTGAAATATATTGTCTCATTTGGAAACTCGACTCTCTAATACAACATACTATTATCTGACTCAAGAAAACCAAACGTTTTACGTGTAACATACGTTTGTCGTCATTTTTTATTTCGTTTTTTTTTTCAGTTCCTACTATTAATTCACACTCCCCCTATATATATTTATATATCTTGTTCAAATTTTCAATCTTTAATAAAATTCTTTTTGTTCATCCACTCTAGTTCAAATAAATTTTTTCTTAACTTGTAGTTTTTTCAAATATTAATTCATTAATTAAATTTGTCGCTCATCCGGTATAATGGTTAGCGACGCAGACTGCTGTGCCGTTTAGACTGGGTTTGAATCCCGGAGAAGACATGGATGCTTACAAATGTATAGTGCCTTCGCGGCATGGGGGTACTTTAAATAGCTGTCGAGCCGCAAGTCTTCTCGTGAGGTTGGTGGAAGGGGAAGAGAGGTGGGAAACTGAGCTAAATCATTCTGTCACCTGCATGGTGCTCAAAGTTACGCCTAACGACAGGCGTCACTTAGCCCTATGCCATGATGAATTTCGTTGGCCTTGATCTGGCCTTTGCCGATCAGGTGGTATTAGTAACAACAACAACAGTAACAACATATGTATATTCATGTTTATATTGATTGTAATTATTTAATAAACAAAATAACTAAACTAAAATTTTTCTTTGTTCACCTAAGTCGGATTTGTGACTTTGAATTTCTTCTTCTTTTTTATAATACTTGTTTTAATGAAAAAAAGCAATTTTCAAACAAGTACGTACTCTTAACAAAAAAGTAATGGATTTGATTTAAATTCTCTTTGATGATATCACCATTCCATTGATAATAAAACTCAATTCATTTATGTGTAAACTGTTTTTGTTCGTACAATCCCCCTATATCGTTAAATATAAACTCTAGGAAGTTCTTCTTTGACGCTTAAAAGTAAACACGGCTCGGCCTTAACGCTTCTATGAGTACACGCTTACTTTCACTCTCAATTCAAGTTGAAGGCTAGTAGATCATCTCTAGCTTCTACGGCTACGCTCTAGGTAACACGGGACCTGTTTCGCCGGCAGGTTCCGTAACTCTGTGGATGTGTCAGTGGCCGAGAAACGCTGCGCGGTTGCTGCCTTCAACCATTCATACACAAACTTCGCCTTTCAGCAGCATTTACAACTTTCTTCTTGCTCATCTTTGCGCATGTCCGTGAACAGGGTTCCCACATTCAAAGCGAAATCGCTTTCATCAGCTGCCAAGAGAGAGAGAGAGAGTGTTCTGCAGAAGTTTTTTTTTTCCTTTTGGGAAAAAAAGCCGCTGGAAGGTCGAATTTGGTAATGGTTTGTTTGTTTGGGATGTTTTCGATTTCGGTTACACTTTTTTTTTGTTCTTCCTTTTTTTTTTTTATCCAGTGAGAAATTTCTCGCGTCGTAGTTGGGAAGAATGAATTAAGACAAAACAAAGTTGTAAGGAAATAAGGTTTTATTTTGTTTTAAAAGTAGCTTTTTCTTCTTTTTTTCGTTACTGTGGTGTGAGTCTTTCGGTATAATTTCTCACAACATTTTATATTTTCCCAGTTCATTGCTTTCTTAAAAATTAAAAAAGGAATTGTATGGGAAAATAAGGAATGAAAAACAGAAGAAATAAGAGATGGTACAAAAACAGAAATATAAACAATGCGAAGAGTGTTTAAAGCGAAGAGTGTGCGAACATTTTTGTTAACTTTAATAAATTTTCTTAGCATGCCTTAAAATTTTGCTTAGTATTTTTAGTAGCATCTATTAATCAAGAAAAGAAAACTTCGTGGAAAGAAGTATTTGTTCGCGAAAGATGCTATCTAGGAAACACAAAACAAAATCATATACACCCATCCTGTGGCACAGAGGGGGTTCGGACCCCCCAAAGCTCTTGATTTTTTCCCCGATTGATTATAATTCTAAGTATATAGTACGAAAACTTGACTTAAGTATTTGTTATTAATGATTAATTTTATTAATTAATACTAATTATTTATTCAATAATTAGTTTTTTACTGTGTTTTGTTCCCGAAAATCGACAAAATCAAAAGCAGCATGATAAAAGAATGGTGAACTTTCGACCCCCCTTGAAAAACTTCTGTGTGCGCTACTGCACCCATCTCTTTTTTTACACGGTAGATACGTTCCTTAGAAAACCGTGCAAAAAAAAAAAAAAACGTGTAAAAATTACATGCGACTTATGGTAAATTTAGGGATATGTTCCACAACTTTAAAAAATCGTGTACGATGAAAAAATCTCTAAATATTTTCCAAAAATACCGTGCAAAAAAATTAATAATAAAATATATGTTACATATTTACAAAGCACAAATAATTTATTTTTAATCATAAAATAAATTAATTATAATTAGTGTACAGCATGGCGTAGCTAGTTCTGAGTGGACCCTGTATCAAAATTCCTTCGGGGTCTTTTTTCAGATATGAGAGCCCTTCAAGTGAGGGTGTAGTTACACATTTTGGGACCCCTGTAGCTTAGGGGCCCCGTATCATTGATACGGCTGATACGGCGGTAGCTACGTCCCTGGTGTACAGCGAAAGTACAGTCTATAAGTGCATACAGTATATAAAAATTGAAAATGAAATTAAGAATAAAACTACTAACAACCATTACTTGCTACTTGATAGCAAGCGTATATGTTTATTATGAACGGATTCTGACACATCAGTAGATGTGTCAGATATGCCTAATACAACTGTCGGCTTTGTTTCAAATGAAGAATTTTGTTCGTTATCAACAACCCTTTTTTTCGTGTGCTTTGCTTTGCTTTTTCAAGTTGCTTATATAATTCATCATATCCCTGCTATACAAAACTTATGATCGCGTTGAAATTTTAATGCATGCTCTATGTCAGGACCATGAGTAAGAAAATGTTGTTCAATACTTGTAACAAATTTCAAGCCCTCTCGAATTAAATCAGCTGTTAATAGGTAAACTTCACCTTCGACTTAATCATTATCGACTTTTTTATAACAATAGTGAGAAATTCGACCAAACGTACTTATCCAAAGGGCATGAATCCCCATTTTTTTAGAGATTCGTCCTAAAACAAAAAAAAAAGTATGTAAAAAAAATCGTTGAATTTTTGCATATCGTGTTATTTCAAAATGGTGTAAAAAAATAGTTGGGTGCATATCCAAGAAAATTTTTTCTGGTCCTTCAACTACAGCTTATCCAGATTTCTTAATATTTTCAACATTCTAAATGGCTCTTCTTGAATCGTAACAAACTGATGAATCTACTGATTGGCTGTTTATCCACGTCACATGAGGGATATTTGTGACGGATGTCGTAATTTTGAGTTACGGTCAAGTGGCGAGAACGACATCTGCGCTGGCACAATTTGCCTCCAAAACCTCCACACCTTGCCAATTTATCGATATTCACAGACTCGACAAATTTAACTCATTCGTCTACTTTTACACTTCCACTTAATTTGATTCAAAAACCTAGATGTGTGTATTTCCGAAAGTACGTTGATAACCATTGACAATAAATCATGTGTGAATGAAAAATCTTGACATTACTTTTGGTGGGTACGTTATTCATTTATTTATTTATCTATTTTGACATTTGAATGTGATTGATGATAAAGGTTCAGCTATATTTTCTATTTTGGAGTTTCCTATCAAAGAGTGATTTATCTAAATGAAAAAAAAATTACTTTTCTCATCTATTGTCAATGAAGTTATCGATGTTTGAAAGTAATCTATCAATGTCTTGCATATATAAATCAAAATCAGCATATATATATATATATATATATATAAATCAAATGCTGGATTTATATATATAAATCAAAATCAGCATATATATCTATACATATAAATAAAAATGAAGTGTCTGTTTGTAATTTGAAATTAACAGCTTTTACTAAATGCATTTAAAAGTATATACGGTACTTACATGAAAAAATCAATTTTTAAAATTTTTGTCTGTCTGTCTGTCTGTCTGTTTGTTCTGGCTAATCTCTGAAACGGCTGGACCAATTTTGTCGAAACTTTCACTGGCAGATAGCTAATGTTATAAGGAATAACTTAGGTTACTTTTATTGTAGAGAAAAAAATCAGGATTTCGAAAAATAAAATTAAAACCAATGAAATAGTGAGTAATATCCGATTCAAATAGGGATTATTTATTTCAATAGGAACTATTTTTGCTCAATAGGGATTATTTTTATTTACTAGGGTTTATTTTATTTCGCGAGCCTTCTGTCTCAACGATTGCTAGCAGTTATATCAAACTTTTTTCTTTGAATAGGTTGCTGCCATTAGCGACATTTCCCGTTCATGTCTTGATCCTAATGATTTTACAGTCCTTAACTGCATTGTCAAAGGTCATGCGTCCCTTTCACCCCCTTCCTTGCGGCTTCTTTTGTGTTCGCGTTTCACAATACTTGCTACTTAGAACTATTTTGAGCCTAAAGATTTTAGTCCTCACCCCATCGACTGTGTCAAAGGTCATGCGTCCCTTTCACCTCTTGCTCAACAAAAAGCAAAGAAAAAAAAAGAAACATAGATTCACAAAGTAGAAGAAAAGTTTTCGTAAACTGTGAAGTGAATAAACACTTTTGTGTGTTAAATTCCACGCGGACGAAGTCGCGGGTAACAGCTATTCAACATAAAATAAATGCATCAGAAAGCAATATTAACGTATTACACATCCAGATAAAAATTACTTACACTATTTTTAGCGTTTATTACACAAAATTTGTAACAATGCGTTACTTTTGCTGAGCAGGTAGGTGTTTTCAAAAATCGACCCATAAGAAAGTTACGGGGCGTCATAAATAATAATAACAATAATAATAAAAAATCAGCAATTATATCTAAAGACTTAAAAATTGGCAAACATGTTTTTTTTTGTTCAGCTGAGTTACGTAAAAAGCTTTTTTTTTGTTTAATTTAAAAATTTACGTAAAATTAACTCATTAAAAACTTCTTTATCCTTCTGTCTGTATTTTTTAATTTTTAAATTCACCCGTGCGAAGAACGGATATACCAGCTAGTATATATATATATATATATATATATATATATGCTGGAATCTCGGGAAATACTACAGAGAAAATTTCACACATACAGTTTTTTTCAAAATAACCAAAATGATATTTACCTGGGATTTTTTTATTTATTATTTTTTTACTTAACCCATGACTATATTCGCATAAAAAGCGATTTTGAATGTGATTGAAGCGATTTTGTTTGATTGAAGGTGACTGATGATAAAGGTTCAGTGTGTTACTAGGAGTAATATTTTCTATATTGAAGTTCCCTATCAAAGAGTGATTTATCTAAATGAAAAAAAAAAAATTACTTTTCTCATCTATTGTCAATGAAGCTATCAATGTTTGAAAGTAATCTATTAATATCTTGCATTTGATATACATATACAGTGGTGGCAAAAAGTCCTGAACACACTCATTTTTTAGCGTAATTTTTATGTTTGACTTCATTTTTCGTTGTGAAATTATCGCACTATCTTAAATATTGTTATTGATTTTAATGTATTTTTTATGCTGATTTCAAATCTACTACTAATTTCTTAATGACTAAAATATTTTTTGTAGTAAAGCTGCCGGAACACAATAATGTTAAATATGTGCAGAATAAAACAATATAGAATAACATAATATGCAAAGAAAAATAACACGAAAATTGACACATACGGTATATTTAATAAGCATTTTGAAATTTACATTGTTGTCACATGTTAGAAAATCAATATTTTATGGGCCATCCGTTTGCTTTAATTATGGCTCTTCATCTTTTTGGCATGGAATGCACCAATTTCAAAAGAAGATCTTTCGTGACAATATGGTTGAAGGAAAATATTAAAGCTTCAATTAATTCACGTTTGTTTGAAGGTTTTTTGTTTGAAATTTCATAACCAATTTTAAAACATAAACTCTCTATCGAATTAAGGTCGGGAGACTGTCCTGGCCAGTTCATTCTATTCACAGTATGGTCTTCCAACCATTTCTGGACTACCTTTGCACAATGGCAAGGGGCATTATCGTCCTGAAAAATCCATGACTGATTCCCTAAAAGGTCTCTCGCAGTTGGTAGCAATTTATTTTGTAGTATTTCACCGTAATCCATGACTTTCACTGTTCCGCTAACGATGTGAAGTCTTCCAACACCATGAGAAGACATGCAACCCCATACCATCACTTTTGTCGGGTACTTTACTGTGGGATTCAGACACTAAGGGCTGAATTCCTCATGAGTGCGTCGTCTTACATAGGCACTACTTTGGTTGCCAGAAATACAAAACTGACTCTCGTCACTAAATATTACCTTTTCCCAGTCTTTAATAGTCCATAATGAATGTTCCCTTGCCCACGTCAATCGCCTCTTGCGTTGAAATTCAGTCAGTAATGGTTTTGGGCGCGCTTTACAGCCACGTAACCCAATTCCCAGCAGTCTTCCTCTGACAGTTCTTGGCCACACACACTCACATTTGATGTCAAAGTCCATTGTTTCAAAATTTGCGAGGAATTAAGCTTTCTGTTTGAAAGAAATAACCTGTCTTCACGTAAAGATGTTTTTCTTGGTCGTCTTGATCGCCCCCTGTCCGCAATAAAATTTGTTTCAGAAAATCTTTTCAAAGTTCTCACAACAGTAGAAAGGCCACATGGTACTTTAGCAGCAATTTGACGCATGGAATAACCTTCTTCCTTCAAATGTATTGTTTTGTACCTTTTATTCTCAGGCAGATATGAAAATTTAGCCATAATTCCAATATTTTCCACAAACGCACTTCAAATTGCTTTCAATACACTATTTTCCACAAGCACACAACTGCATTCAATACAATAAACCACGTTTCACCTTTTTCTTTCAACCCTTTATCGCTACTGCTCTCTGATTGGTTGAAATAATGGAGCATTTCATTGGTGGAAAACACAGTCACTCATTCTTACAGTGACCTTATGCTTTCTTGTCAAGGTTTTTTCAACATATCAATGAAACTATTTACTTTAGATGAAATCTACAAATAGATTTGAAATCAGCATGAAAAAATACATTAAAATCAATAACAATATTTAAGATAGTGCGATAATTTCATAACGAAAACAGAAGTCAACACAAAAATTATGCAAAAAAATGAGTGTGTGCAGGACTTTTTGCCACCACTGTATATATATATAATCTCGGAAAGTACTACATAAAAGTTCACACATACCGCTTTTTTCAAAATAAAAACTCAATATTTACTTGGGATTTTTGAAGCTAACTTCTTATTTTATTTATTTATTTTTTACTTAACCCATGACTACATTCGCATAAATTTTTTTTTTAAAATTCGAAACACAAAATTATACATTTTACCCTCTCGCTGCGCAACCTGCGATATCCGCGGGTATGCATTTTTTCCGACTATTTAGCTATACAACCCGTTTATGTTTTCATTTATGTTTTTATGTTCATATTTTTATTATCTAATTCTATAACTTAAAATAAAAACTCTTTTACAAATTTTTTTTGTGTATTTTAACTCTAAAAAATGTATGTTTAATATGTAGATTTCAAATACGTAATGAAACCATACGTCATTTTTGAGCCTACTTTGATAAAATAACTACGCTGTGAGAGGGCTAATAAATAACGTGTGTCAACCCATTGACACGGTGGGTTGTTAGTGACATCAGAACTCGAACCTGCGACTCAACAACGCCGGTTACGAGTTCACTACCACTTGGCTACTGCGGCTACGTTGACGTTGTGTTGCTTTTTTAACAAATTTTTGTTGTCATTTTTCCATCCATGGATTTACATCTTAAAGAAATTAGTGACTTTATATTTGCCTAGTTCTTTTTTTTTCCATCTTGGTTCATTTCGATTTTACGTTTATAAATGACAGGATTAAAAATTAAAGAACTCTATGATCAATAATTCACCAATTAAGTTCACACAAGATACACGCTATTATTGTGCCGAGTCAATGGCATACACATGGTTGAAATTTGGAGGTTCAACTCTTCCCTTAAACCAAAGGATTTTTAATTTTTAGCACAAAGACTACGTCTTAACTTCTTGGTCTACATTTTTTAAAAATATATACTTCCCCCTTCCAGAAAAAAATAGTTTGTGCACGTCATTAGGACAAGTTACCCTGTAAGTTTTGCGAATGTTTGACCGGAAATGTTGAAGTTCAATCTGCGTTCGAACCTTGTCAAGGTTTTTCGTGAGAATAATGGAATTTTGTGTGTGTTCGCGTTGCGCACAAACAAGTAATATAAAAAAAATAAGTCAATTTCTACACTTAGGTCAACATAGAAAAATTTTAATTTAGTTACTTTTTATTAAGTAATTACAATTAATATAAATATGTATATACATATGTGACAGAATCACAATATTAAGTGGCAAAATAGAAAGTGATTTTCCTTGCAGTTTTCCATTTTCTTTTCTACGTATGGTGTTGGGCTATTCTTTTTGTTTGTTACTATTTATTCATTAAATAAATTTAATTATTCTAATAAAATAGTATGGTAAAAAGAAATTAGGCCGTTTCAGGTGGGATTCGAACCACGACCTTCGGATTAGAAGTCCAACGCGCTACCAATAGTGCTACAAGGATGCAACGAGCGGTTTTACTTTCTATATATGCTGTTGGGCTATTATTTTTGTTTATTATTCATTTTTAATTTGATTAATAAATTAATATTTGAAAAAAATATTGACATCAAGTGTCATCCACTACAAGTTTAAAAAAAATGTATTTGAACTTGAATGGATGAGTAAAAAGTATATTTTATTAACGGTTGAAAATTTGAACGATATATATATATATATATATATAGGGAGAGTGTGAACTATATATTAGCAGGAATTGAAAATTAGGACGCGTGTGCGACGTTCTATCTCCCTCTCCGCTTCGTGATTTGGTGTGGAATTAAGGAAAGAGTTACAACTTTTTTTTTGATTTTGTCCTCATAACTTAAAAAATCGCATAAAGTTATGAGTTCTTGTGCATTTTATAGTTCTACAATGATTCCAACCAAAAAATAAATTACCAAATTAATATTTCCAACGTACAGTATTTAATGAATGCAGAAAATTTGGTTGATTTATATTATCTCGATTAAGGAAAAATATGCTTAAATATTTTTTCGTCTCTCAAACATTCTTTAAATAATGTTGCCTAATACTTAATTTTGCATGTATTTCAGAAATATGAATTATGCTATTTGCCACCTTTACTTCCTAACCTACCATTTACTCATTTTTATTTTGATTTGTAACGTTTCACTTTTGATTAAATGATTTAAATTATCCCGATACGGATAATTTTAATGGTCAAATATTATTCCAGTTCGTATTCTCCGAAAACCAAGGAATTTCAAACTTCATTTCAGCTGGCAGAAGTGGTAAGAGCAGTTAAGCCCACAAGGGAGGGGGTGGAGGTCCCCGGGTCCGGAATCCCTTCCCCCCATAGCCCTTGATTATTTTTCTATTGATTATAGTCCTATGTATATGGTACGTACAATTTAATTAAATATCTGTTATTAAAGTTAATTTTATTAACGAATGCTAATTATTTATTCAATAATTAATTTTTTACTGTTTTTTGTACCTGGAAATCTACAAAATCAAAAGAAGATGTTAGGCAGCGTATTGGAGCATGATTCGAGAATGGTGGACTTTCGACCCTGACCCCCCCTTGAAAACTGTGTAATCCACTGGGTAAGACTCTAATTATGTGATGATTGTCGTCCATGTTTAGGCCAAGGCCTAATACCATAAAGAATAGTTCAACTCATTTAGTTGAAACGTGATCATCGGTCGAGCTGGTTTTTGAGATTGTGAGTTGTGCACAGTGCCGGTTTAAGCTCAATTCGGGCCCTAGGCGCAGAAGATCTACGGGTCCCCTTGGCACAGCTAGTCCGGGCCCCGGGGCACCCACCCCAAGCACCCAATGGATAAACCGGCACTGGTCGTGCACATTTATTTGTTTCAAACTAGCTGCATGGTCTGGCGTTGCACGGGCTTTCTCTACTTTTATAAAAATTTTCCCTTTCCTTCACAAAATCAGCACTTCTAATACTCTTTTTCAAAAAATCGTAAAAAAAATAGAAAATATCATTATTTTGTAAAATAAATTATACTGTATCTTGGCGAAGTAAATGTTCTTTCCAATTCTATAAGTATTTTTTGTCTGAGTCTCATAAAAAAAATTAGATCGTGTTTTAAAAACGTCGGGGATAAAAATAACGTCAAAAAATTGGAACTTCACCGCTCAGCGGTAAAAAATGCCAAAAGGGGTAAAATAATTTTGCGCGTTTTAAGGTTTTTAATTAATATCTTCTTAAGTAATTGCAATATCGGAATATAAATGGTCAAAACGGATTCCTCGGATCATTCCCGATTTTTTGGTACCTTCGGCGAGTTTCTGCTTCGTGCGGTTCGTAAGAAGACAGTCAGATAGATAGATAGATACGCTCGTTTACCTACAGATTTTAATAGTTTAAATTATCGTTTATACGAGTATTTGACTATGCATACTATGTACTGTCTACTTTTATATTGTCTGTTTCTGTGCATGAGTAAGCAGGGCCCTATTTTTGTACAGGGGCCCAGGTCCTCAAAAATTATTAAAATTTCTCTGGGCCTAGGACCAAAAAGACGTCCCTGTTTCAGTCGAATTATGGTGTCGCTAAAACCCCACCTTATAAAAAACAAAATAGGTCGGATCTCAAAGCTCTCAAATTGGCGTCTGTGAAAATGTAGGTATTCTTCTGCCTGTTTCGAAGTCGTCATGGTCTGTGTCTAGCACCGGGGTGGGCATTAAGTTGATCACGATCGACCGGTGGACCACCAGGACATTTTGGGGTGACCGCTTTCACTAAGACCTAATAATCATTCTATTATACGAAGATCTAGAAATATAAAGTATTTATTCGAATATAGCCACCCACGATTCTAAGTAGTACCCCGAATTCTCGAAAAGATTGTGTGAAAATGTGAAAAATAGTCTAAAATGTGTGGTTTATCGATATCCAATTTTAAGAAATCAAAAAAATTTTAAGAAAAACTTATAAGTGAATAATTAGCTATTTTATCAGCATTATAAACTTTTAAATACATACATTTAGCTGTGATTGCTTTAAATATACCTACCTTATCCAACATTTTTTCCCCTTTTCGATTCTAAGCCACGTCTGATTTTCAGTAGCATTAGCATTGGGAAAAAATTGCTGCTTAGTTTCGAGTCAATACGGTATTTTAAAAATAAGGAGGAAAAAAAAATCGAATCATAAGAGAAAGTTTCTTTCAATAGAAAATGCACTTCGCTATATTTGAAGATTATTTTACTAAGAAAATCGTAAAATGTTTTTGGTTCCAGGAAAAAGTTAGCTATAAATAGAGGTAATTCGTAAAATGGTGGTTCGAAAAATGAAGGTCCGACTGTATTGTATACTTTCCTTTAGCTCACTACACCTACGTCCCTGGGTGGACTGCACCTTGAAAAAATTAGAAGTAGCCCGTACCCTAGAAAAGTCTGCCCACCCCTGCTCTAGCGCAATGTAAAAATAAACAATCAATTTAAGTCAGTTAAAAAATTTGCTCTCTTTTAATAAATATAAAAAAATTTACATAAAAAAATTTACATATAAAAAAGAGGCAAACTGTAAAATAAAATCAACAAAATTTGAAAACAACCTTAGCAGAAAGTTGAGATTATTCACATCTTCATATTTACCACGAAACACAAATAAAGAAAAGAGAGTTGTGTTTAGTCTTCTGAAGTGAGACACAAATCGCGCGGAAATATAAACATTAAAACAAACACGAAAGTGATCTCTTTTTCTCACACGTCTTTTTCTCACTATATCTTATTCCCTCTCTTTTCGTGTAACTAAAATGAAATAAGCAAAACAATATTTCAACAGTCATTATCTCTCTGTTTTGTCCTCTGAAAACGCCCCCTCCCCTGTTTTCGATATCGATCAATATCGAAATGATTATACATGATTTCTTTCAGCTAGAATAATTTTTTTCTGATAACAGAAACATTTATTTTTGCTTTTTCAAACTTTTAATAGTCAGCGAGTCATGATTTTTTGTACCTTTATGTGTGTGAACTTTATGTTTAAACTTCTGTCGAGCGAAACACGATTAAAATAAAAATGTTTTTTTTTTAAGCTTAAGATTTTATTTTATTGTTGTTTAGTTCGTAAAATAAGTGTCTAGGTAAACTGAAAGAGGAAAAAATGCGGAGCTTGTAAAATATATATTGCTTTCATATATTGCGTTTGAATTTTCATAATTTTTAATGCTTAATGATTATTTGTTTCCGTTCTCAAAAACCATATATATATATATATATATATACACTAAAGAAATTACATTAGTCAAGGATCAACACTTTTTCTAATGTGTTATTTATGGGAAAAGGCATACAATTTTTTTAAAATAGTGCTTTCAATAGTGAATTTTTGTAGTCAGTCTTAAAATTTTAGTATAATATTAGTTTTCAAACTTATTTCTTTAGTAAAAGAACATTTCAGCGTTCTATGGAATAACGGAGGGGATTCCATATTAACAATATTTATTTTTTAAACATTTTAATTTTTGATTTCATTTAGTATCTTTTTCTCCTACATTTATATCTTTTATTTATTTATTTTTAGCCAAAAACCTCAAGTAGCTGAATAGTGGAACATTAATATTCACTCACTCATGTCTTTTTTCTCGCTGAAGTCCCGCCGTGTAGGGAAGCGATGCACGTTTAATCTGTTGGGAGCTCAAGCGTCCTCCCGTTCGTGTGGTAGTTAGGAGAGGGGGTGCCAGATCATGTGTCGTCCTCGTTATTTGACCATGGTTCAAAATTACGAGATCCGTCGCCAAAAGCCCTGGAGTAGCTGAACAGTGCTACGTAAATATTCACTCACTCACTCACGTCTTTTCTAAAAGATTAAACTTCTTAAATATCATACCTTTTAGAAAGGTTTAAGTTGAATTAAATTTTATAGAGTGTTCACTGTGTGCGTGAGTGAGTAATTATTTACGTCGCACTGTTCAGCTGCTCGAGGGCTTTTGGCAACGAACCTCTTAATTTTGAACCATGGTCAAATTACGAGGATGACTCATGAGCTGGCACCCCTCTCCTTACTTCCACACCACACCAATGGGAAGACACTTGAGCTCTCGACAGATTTTACGCGCATTGTTCCCCTACACGGCGAGTCTTTAGTGGTACTGAGCTCGAACTCATGACACGCCGGCCATGAGTCCGTTACCTTGAACACTAGGCTACCGCGGTAACGTGTTTATTGTGTGGCGTCACACTTTCAGCTACAATAAAGCTACTGGCGACAGCACATATATATGATCCGCGCTCGAGTGACGAGGGTGACACCTGTGAGCTGACAATCCTGTATCCAAATTTCCACACTAAGCCAACTTTGAACCTCGATAGATTCAGCGTACATTAGCTTCTCAATGCCGCTAGTGGGTCTTAAGTGGCACCAGGACTCGAACCCACGACTCAACAATGTCCGCTATCAGCCATTGTCGCTACATTTTATACATATAACTTATTTTTTATTCCGTGAAAACATTTTTTTTTCTACTCATGCAGATTCATCTATGAACGTATAAGCAAATGTATACTGATTAATAATTTTAACGATACTTACACAATTTATAAGAATAAAGATGTGTGTGTGTGTGTGTGTGTGAAGAAACATTATACTTCTGTAATAAACATAACATTGTGATTTTAATATCTTATCTCTGGAAATGAAATAGTATTCATCCCCTAAGCCAGGAGTGTCCAACGCGCGGCCCGCGGGTCACATGTGGCTTGCCGACTCTTTTTAAAAAAAATTTAAATATCACGTTTTTAAAGTTTTTTTATTTTGAAATTTTTATTTGAGGGAAAATTTATATTATATATATATACAATGTATTTGCTTGTTACCTGTTCTTGTTTTAAAATAAATCCTTTTTGGTAATAGAAATGTCCTCTAGATTAAAATAGATTTATATTTTATCAAACGGTTATGTTTGATTTTACTATAGTAAATTACTTTTTTAATACATTTCGAATTGCATTATGCATATTCTTTACTTTGGATGGTACATGATTCTCTATGTGTGTGCGACTTTCATTTCTCCTCCTCCTTTTCTGTTTGGAGTGCCCAAAAAGCAGGAGGCAGTCAGAGATGTTTCTTAAAGTTTAAAAAAATATTCAGGATGGCTAAGATAAAGGCCAATGTATACTTAATCGTTTGCGAATGACAGCACAATCAAATTTTAGGAATGAGTAACGAAAGATCAATTAAAGTGAGTGAGTTAATATTAACGTCGCACTGTTCAGCTACACGAGGGCTTTTGGCGACGGACCACGTAATTTTGAACCATGGTCAAGTGACGTGGACGACACCTGAGCTGGCACCCCCTCTCCTAACTACCACACCACACCAACGGGGAGATCAATTAAAAAGGAACACCTTAATTTTCAGGAAAATGGCAACGCACACTGTAATATTTTAAAAATTATTTGATCATTATATTATTATATTATATAAACATTATTATATTATCTATGTCTGTATACATGAAAAATAATGAAACAATAATAATAATTCATTCTGTTTTAAATTTTCACTACAATAAAGGGTTTTTTGTTTCCAAATCTGATATAAAGTATATATTTTTATGTGCGGCCCGCGAGATTATAATGTTTTTCCGAAGTGGCCCGCAAGGTCATTTGGGTTGGACACCCCTGCCCCCTAAGCGATTACTTGTTTTAATGTTTTTTTTTACTTATAGAAAATTTAATTTTGAAACCATATAGGTAAAGTAATCATATTTTTTATTGTATAGTTTTTATCTAAATTTTTTTCTATCATTGTATTAGAGCAATTATCAAATGATTCAATTGTGATAAAAATATTTTGTGAATCCATTCATACTCTTTTCAAGATTAAAGAATACGATTGATCCTTCAACAATACAAAAGAAGGGGAACATTATTCCAAAAAAAATTGTTTTCATGAGTGTAAAACATAAGATATTTTCTGCCAAATCACTGGATGGGAGCTCCGAAAAGATCTTTGGAATACTCTCTGATACACACAGATTTACTGTAGACCAGTGGTCTTTCAAACTTTTTTAATTCATGGAACCCCTAGAGCTTGAAGATGCTTTCAGGGAACCTCTAGAACTAGAAAGTGTTTTGGGGAACCCCTAGAACCAGAAAGTGTTTTCGTGGATCCCCGTTCCATATACATACTTCGAAGGAAATATATCTCAAAATAATATTAAAAGTAGATCAACACATGTTATAGATACTTTATGCAAAGGTAATTAAATAAAAGTATTGCATTTATTATTAAAAAATTTTAATCTAATTTTTTAACATAATTTACGATTCAAGAGAGAGTGGGGTATCTCATATTCATGCATTATATTTAGTAACTGTGTGTGTGAGAGAGAGATATGTGATTTCTTTTTTTCCCACGAACCGTCGAAATCTAGATCTATTGAGATTAAATCAATCGTATTATATATTCCGAGTTTAATTTGTTTTTATAATTTGGTTTTGTTGCTCCACTTACGTTGAGAAATATATTTAATTTAAACACAATGTTCCCTCTGAATGGCGTTAAAATGTTTATAGCTGCGTGAGAAATCTCGGGTATTTTGCACGAGAAAAAATTTAGAAGCAGTTCTTGCTAAAAAATTTAGATTTTAATATCGAATCTGTTGATAAGTTGTTTCCTCTTTTTCATTATTGGTGTTTTTCCCCACAAATGCAAAAAAGTGCATTTTCCATTAGAAAACTATTTAGTTTTACAAGACATTGTGCTAACTAACGTGTGTAAAATTATCCCGTGGAACCAGAGTTAGTAAACAATAGAATATTCACAATCTATTGTAGGAAGCGCGTTTTAATATTCATGTGTTGTATTATAATAAAAGTTTAAAAAGTGTTGCAAAATAAAATTATGTATAAATAAAATTTTCACAGTTTTAATGAATAGATTGAGCTTTTGATACTTGTAACTATACAAACTTCATAAAGAACGTGTGTGTGTGTAAATCCATTTTGCATACATACTTATTTCTTCTCGATTTTTTGTGACTCGGGGAACCCCCGGCTATGTCTTGTAGAACCCCAGGGTTCCGTGGAACACAGTTTGAAGACCACTGCTGTAGACCAATTCTATGTGCCTTTGGCAAACTTCATTTCAAAACTACAGATATTTTACGTCCTGAGGGCTAGTTTGTAAAACTTCCTAATCTACAAATCTTTATTGATCTTCTTCTAATAAAAAAGGAGGCAGAGAAAAGAACAAAAGCCACCCCAAGAAAAATGAGGAGAGATGATGGAGACCCCACTGAAGAGCATATAATTGCTCCCCACTACATTGTTCTATGAAATTTATGATGTTTCTTACACACAGATTCATGTTTCTCTGTGTGTTGTCCTCTTGACCTTATTAAAAAAGACTGCTATAAGTTCAGTAAATTGCAGTTAGATGGGAAAGAGACCTATATATTCATTCTTATTTTTCCAAGAAACGTGAAACACCTTGCGATTTTGTAGGGCGGAAGCTAAGCCTCACTGTGAACTAAAATCTGAAATAATAGCTTTGAATTCCCTCTTTTATCTACCTCATAAAACTATACCTCATAAAAGGTAGATCATTTCCTTCGCTTGATTTTTATTTGTCATTGATACAGATACTTGGATTTTTAAGCGAAGAAATAATACTTTGAATCATGTTGATATACTCTGAAATAGTTTTATAATTTTTGGTGACTTATAAAGTGCTATGAGTGTGTTGTATGTGCGCTGTGCAGTAGCGCACACAGGAATTTTTCAAGGTGGGGGGGGGGGTCTGGGGTCGAAAGTTCACCATTCTTATATATATCATGCTCCTTTTGATTTTGTCGATTTTCGGGAACAAAACACAGTAAAAAACTAATTATTGAATAAATAATTAGCATTAATTAATAAAATTAATCATTAATAACAAATACTTAAATTTTACGTACTATGTAAGATATAATCAATCGGAAAAAAATCAAGGGCTTTGGGGGGTGGATCCCCAGGCCCCACTCTTGTGTGCGCCACTGGTACTGTATAATCCAATATGCGTGTAAAATATAAAATAACTTACGGCTTCATTTTTCACATTCAGCTCTCTTAAGAAAAAAGTACATGGAAGAGTTGTAAACAAATTATTTTTTTCAAAGTAGTATAAAAATATCGCGCGTATAGAAAAATAAACTAGGGCTTAAAAACCTTTGTAAAAGCTAATACAAAACAAGTGATATAAAAAAAAATTAAGTCAATCTACTCAGGTCAACAAAGAAAATTTTTTATTTTAATTGCTTTTTTTAAATCGTTACAGTTAGTATAAATTTGTACATCTGACACACACAATATTAAGTGAGAAATAGAAAGCGATTTTCCTTACAATTTCCCATTTTCCTTTCCAAGGTTGCTGGACTACGTTTTGTTTGTTTGTCACTATTTATTTTCATAAATTACTATTTTATTAGATAAATAACATTTATAGTGAAAAAGAAATCACATTTTCTCAGAAACTAAGCCATCCAAGGTGGGATTCGAACCCACGACTTTTAGATTAGAAGTCCAACGCGCTATCCATTGCGCTACAGAGACGCATCAAACGATATTCCTTTATATGTATGTATGCTGTTGTACTATTATTTTTGTTACTATTTATTCACTTTTTAATTTAATTAATGAATTAATATTTGATAAAATATGTTAACATCAAGTGTCCTCCCCTACAAGTTTAAAAAAATGTATTTGAACTTAAATGGATGAATAGAAAGTATTTTATTAACGATTGAAAATTTGAACAAGATATATATATATATATATATTTATAGAAAGAGAATGAACTAATAGTAGGAATTGAAATAAAATTGGTACAAAATAGTGAAAGGTTGAAAACCGCTAATTTAGACTTTATTCATAGTCAGTTTATTTTATATTTGTCTCCTAAAAATGTATATTATATGTAGAATGATTTGGAAAAATTCTTGCATCTTTTAAAAATGCAGTTTTGATTGAAAATAATTAGCACTACGTAATATTTAAAAAAATATAACAATAATGAAAATTTTACTGAAAAATTTATTGGTTGTTCGAATCAGTCTTCTAAATATAGTTTTTTTTTTTTGACTGAAAGTAGATTTTAATGAAATATTAAAATCTACTTTATTAACTATGAAAAAGTTATATATATATTTATGCTAAAATTAACTAAGTTATATTTTTATTACGTTTTTTCTTGGTATCTATTTAACTAAATTAAATTGGAACTTTACTTTTCATATCAGCATATGTTCTAATTTCTCTAACACGGTTCTGTTGGAAAATGACTCTTATTTTGACTTTTTCCATTAGATGCGATTTTGATCTTTTATAACAAATAAAATTAAAATATATCGACAACGAAGTAAAATTCGATTTTAAAGATGACTGTTATTAGATCCTACGTCAAGTGTTGAACTGTACGTAAAAAACTAATATAATGATGATTATATAGTCAAGTACCCAATAAATAAAATTAATATGTATGCATTATTATCTAAGATTAAAAAAAACATAATAGAAAATGTCTTCTAGGGAGAAAAAATATTAACGCTTAAATGCACTACGCTGTGTGAAAAAAAATAAATACATTACCAGAAATTATTTGTGACAGCTATCAATTATTAACGTGATTACGTTAAAAAAACTTTTTAAGTACAAAGTAACCAGTAAATGAGATTTCGGGAGTGTAATTTTTTTATAAAATATGGCTGAAGAATTTAATTTTAAAAATAATTCAATATTAAAAATGGAAAATTAAAGAATCTGTAAAACAGCATGTACAGCAATTTAATGCCTATCAAACAACCACGGTGTTATTTCATGTCTGAATTAATTAAAGCGCAGAACTTAATATAAAAATAAAGATTTCGAGAAATGCATGAAATATATATATAGGATTGAACCTCCAAGGTCAAAGGAACTAAAATAACCACACCTACGTTGTATGAGCAACGACGATATAAATAACGAATTCATATAAATATTTACGTTTTACATTTAGCAATTTATTTTTTCCTTGTCAAATTTCTTTCCTTTACATTCTTGTTCTTATCTCCGATTAAATATATATATATATATATATATATATATATATATATAATTTTATACCACAATCAAACATATAATTAAATTGTCTCTTCTAGTTATCAAATAACAATAACGGAGATTGTGGTAGATGTAACTGATAATAACGGAGATAAAATTAAGAAAATTTTTTTCAAGGAAATATGTGCCGGCGGTAACCTAGTGGTCATGAGCACGAACTCATTGACGGCGGAGTTCAAACCCTAGTGCAACTGAAGATCCGCTGCGGAGGTCTAATGCACGTAAAATATGTTTGGGTTCAAAATCCTAAGCGTCATATGGAAGTTATAATATTGGGGTTCCAACTCTCTCTGTCTCTCTCCGGTGTTTTCCTCGTCGCTTGACTGGTTCAAAATTGCGAGGTCCGTCGTCAACAGCCCTCGACTAGCTTTTTAGTGCGATGTTATTAAACACTCACTCGTAAGAGAATATTATTATCATAAGGTACAAACAAATTACGCTAGTTATACGTAAAAAACGAGGATTTTTTATCCCAGCATAAATTACTTAAATAGCGATTTTCAAGTGAGCACGATTAGGTGCATCCAGTGGCGTAACGGTGAATATTAGAGCTCCCCAGCAGAGTTTGGGCCTCAAAGCCGGATCTTACAAACAGTAGCGCACACAGGAATTTTTCAAGGGTCCAGGTTCGAAAATCCACCGTTCTCGTTTCCTGCTTCATTTGATTTTGTCGATTTTTGAGAACAAAAAACAGTAACAAGTTAATTATGCAATAAATAATTAGCATTAATTAATAAAGTTAACTATTAATAATAAATACTTAATAAAATGTTACGTACTATAAACGTGGGTTATAATAAATCGAAAAAAAAAAATTAAGAGCTTTGGGGGTGGGGTCCGGACCCGAAGGCTCCCCCTTTGTGTGCGCCACTGTTTACAAAGAGTACGTACTTGGCGTCAGTCAGGCTTTGCCCCCTCCCCGCAATGTGGGGGTGTACGTTACGCCATTGGATGCATCCAAGTCATGACACAATGGTAAATGATTAAATTACATTCATTTCATTTATTCGATAAGAAAGCATGGAAGGACACATTTAACAGGCAATATAGTTATACACTTTATACAAAATTGAATTTAAGTTGTTACGCAACTTTCTTAATCATCCTTTCGCATATCCAGGATTCAAAGACGCTGGTATTTTTTTTTTTTTTTAACTTAGCCTGAAGCTCCTGTACAGACTTGATTTCGAGTGATTTCTGACCCTTTTACTGTTGATTGATTGTTTATTAACGTCATACTCTTTGAAACAACACGATTAACCCTGAGGAATTTGAACCCAAAGAGATTTAGCGTGCATTATCACCACCACTACACCAGATAACTCGAACATGGCAAGACGAGCTCATGGCAATCTTTAGAGGATCCGATATCCCAATAAATTACCGTAAATGGATTTTATATAAGATTTTATATTTTATAGCAGAATCCTTACGTTTATTATCAGGCATATGAATGAAAATTACTTTAACACATGGAGACGCTGGAAATGATTTTTCGTACTGTATCAGGGGTGTCCAACCCGCGGTCCGGAGGCCGCATGTGATCCGCCTTGAATAATTTTGCGGCCCGCGAGATTCTTTCAAACTTAACAAAATTCGACTATTTTGTACAATATTTTTTTGTTTAAAGAGGTTTTTTTCCCCGTTGCTTCTGTTACTGTGTGAATCTCCCCCCTAAATTGAAATTTATCAAACATAAATCGTGCTCTAAATTAACACACACGAAAATCTGCAATATCAATTACGATACGCAAATACACATGCATTGATATCTAATATAAAGATATATATTTTTGTATGCGGCCCGCGGGATTGTAAAGTTCTTCCGAAGTGGCCCGCGAGGTCATTTGGATTGGCCATCCCTGTACTATATTACACATCTAGAATTCAGGCTGTTATTTTTTCAGTTCGGTACATATAAAAAAACGTAGAGTTAGATCCGCATACTATTTTCGGTATTCCCAGTATTTTAAAATGTATAGTCTAATAAAACTAGGAATATTTTTAATGAACTGTCAATACACTGTCAATAACAACTGTCAATATGCAATTATCGAAGTGGAGGAAACAATAGCAAGATCAATTTTAATAGCCGTTAAATTTAAGAGAAATATCATTCTACGAAATTATTGCATCAATTGAAGAGACACGTCATTGAGATAAAAGAAAAAATCTTTTGTTTTAAGTAATTTATCTCATTTGACTTCTCTCTCTGAGTGAAAGTGAGCTTAATAAATTTTTCACGGCAAATTGGTAAGGATTCAAAACGGCTCATTAAAAATCTTTTTTTGCGACCGTATCAATTTCACAATAAAACCGGCATTTCTCAAGAGTATCATCACACATATAAATATCAATATCAAACCAAATTTCACTACTTTCTTCCAGCAATGGGTCCCATCCCGGTTTTTTTTTTTACCGATATCGAAACCCATCCCACAACGGGAACAATTTCGACGCCAGGCCTGGTTGACATTGGCGCCAGCTTCCGAATAGGATAGGCAACTTTGGCGAGTGATCATGCCCTTCAACCTGGTAACCCGTCCCGTCAGTTTTCACGGCCACCTGTAATATGCCCTTACTTTCCCCTCGTCTAATGGAAGGTCCGGCCACCTCTTCTGTGACGTCAGATGCTCCTTTCGTCCACTCACTTTCTTTCGCTGAGAAGCGCGGGCCTTCCTAAGTTTTCAGTGGTTTACTAGCCCACATTTATGTTTCAACCTTCGGGAACAGGAGAGTTGGTAACTAGTGGGGATCACCCCAAACGGTGATAGGTAACTGAAGAGTACGGTCTTCATTGAATCTCAGTCCGGACCCGTAAAAACAACTCATCCAAATACTGTGTTACAATAACATACAAACGGACTTGTATTTCTTCACAAGTGGAGAATTTAATTTTCATACAAATTTTTTTTAAAGACTATTTAAATTTCTTTTTTTGAAAAATAATATTGACTTAAATTTCGACTTCAATTTCCCCGCTTATAAGCGGTTATTTGTTTCTTCTGGAACCGAGAAAAATTTTTCGACAAAATGCCGAAAGTTTTTTTGGTGCGGAAACATCGTCAGCATTGGAAAGCGGCATCCATCGGAATTGTCACACCGCCTCCAAGTCCTGAACAATCTACAACGTCCACAACAGTATCAACAAATAAAGCACCACCAAAACAAGAACAAACACATCATCAGTCATTAGCAGGTGAGATTATTATTTTTTTTATTTTGTTGTTGAGAGTTAAGTAGATCACGGAAAATGAAAGTAAATCGGAAAATGAGGAAGGGTTTTGTTTTTTCCTCTTTTAAGTTTTAATGTTGAAAGTGCAAGTAGTTTTTCAATGTCGCGTTGCCTCAAGCGTTAAAAGAATTATGATTGTATTACTGAGTTACATTTTTATGTAAGATAATTTTTCTAAGTGTCTGTCGCTTATCATACGAAGAGTTATCATTAATTTTAAAAAAAAAAGCTTTTCATCAAGCACACCTCTTAATTTGGATTTATTTATTTTTTAAATATATTTTTGTTTTTCTGTTAATTTAATTTCAACTGATTTTTTTTTTTTTTTTTTGCAAAGTGATATTCAATTTATTTTCTTTAGAAATTTAAAAAAAAATGTTCTTCCTTAGCGATGCATATATTTTCAATTTTTTTAAAAATATTGTACATGATTAGGTATTAATTCATTGATTTTGCTTGATCCTTTTGTATGATTTGAATTTTACTGAGAAAACAAGGACAAGTATTTGAATGTTGTATGCGTTTAAGTTGAAATTTAATGTTATATTTAATTTTTTTTTTCGTTGAAGATTAATTTCTGAAATAATTTTCTTCGTTTTTGTAATCTTAAAAAAAAAAATTGAACTGTAAAAGAAATGTATTGTTTTAATACTGAAACTTTTGATAGCTTCTTAATTGTGATATGTATAAAAATTACGATTACCTTAGTTTTAATAATTATCTATAAAGCGCTAATTATTTCTCATTCTGTGCATGCTTTCGTCTAATTTGTTTTATGATTAGCATTTCTTAAGTCTCCATTGTTATTAGAGCGTAATCTTGTCGAAAAAGCTATTGTGAATCTGTATTGTTATAGTATATTTGTATTAAATTGTTACATATCTCTACCTAGGAAATTTTTAATATTAAAAACTAATCAATGCAATGGGGAAATTAGTTGTATGTTGGATACTTAAACACTTTATGCTTTACGTGATCATATAGTGTTTAGTGAACGTTGCGCATTTTAAGGTTATTTCCCTCTTTAGTATTATATTAAACTTAAAAAAATTCATAATGTATAAATTATTTATTTTAGAACTTCAAGTATTGAATTCTATTCTTAAAGATTTGTTAAATAAAAATCATTGTAAATTCTTGGAAAAAATTAATTTCATTTACTAAAAAATTGCTATTTACCCAGTAAATCATTTCTAAAGGTGAAATTCTTTTTGAAAATGAGATTTAAGTATCAAACAGATTTACCGTATTTCTAATATTAATTCGATATTGTAGCGAAGAGAGTAGTTTATAACATGTTATATATAATATCCATGCTTACTTTTAGCTCCAGAAAAGCTGTATAACATATTGTTAACAATGTGAAATCAATTTGGTATAGAATAATGACAAAAAAAAAAAATGTTTGAGGAATTTTTATTTGAAATAAATTTTTAACGGAATTTTCCCAAGTTAATTAATGCAAGCAATAAAATCGATTTAAAAAAATATAATTATATCAAATTTTTATACTTAAATCATTGTAATTCTGCGATCATCATCCAACTTAATAACTCCGGATTCAGATGTTAAAAATTGCAGCCAGTTCAAATGTCATCCACGTTTCTTCCATTCGGCAATTCCATTCAGTTGATGTGGCCGCGGTAGCCGAGTGGTATAGGTATCGGACCGTGGCTTGCCTTGTCACGAGTTCGAGCCCAGTACCACTAAAGACCCGCCGTGTAGGGCAGCGATGCACGTTAAATCTGTCGAGAGCTGAAATGTCCTCCCGTTGGTGTGGTGTGGTAGTTAGGAGAGGGGGGTGCAAGCTCAGGTGTCGTCCACGTCACTTGACCATGGTTCAAAATTACGTGGTCCGTCGCCAAAAGCCCTCGTGTAGCTGAACAGTGCGACGTTAATATTCATTCAGTTGATATCGTCCCGCAGCTTATCACTGTACAATTTATCTGCCATGTTGTCAGTTGATAATTTCTTTTAAAAATAAGATCGATAATGTACCTTAAAATAATCGGATGATTAGCTTGTAAAGTGAGCTATGACGAAGATAAAGAAAAAGCTTTGTGTTAAAATATTTTGCTAACTTTTCTTTTTCTTTAAATTGTCATTAATCATCTTCATCGCAATTTTCAAAATATCAGTAAAAGAACAAAATAGTTAACTGATTTCGAAATTTACATAAGCCACGTCTCAGACAAGTCAATGGATTGCAATAGAATAATTATTTCCTTAACGTTGCTAGTCCGTTACGTACCAGCTGTTATCGAATATTTTGCTGGTAGATAAACACTTTCAATTTTACTTGAGTATTCTTTGGGATTTTCTTCCACGCCAACAGTTTTTCCTTGTGGGAACGAAGAATTTTTCTTCCTCATAGCCTGTTGGTTACGCAATTTGTTTTGGTTAAAAATGCTGCCTGACTTTAAACGGAATATAATTATGACGTTGAATGTCTTGTGACGCTTGCTGGCTATTGCGCGATGTTGTAATGGGATATACCGGCCAAACCGCCCCGAGATACAGAATGAGGATTTCTCTAATTGTCAATTCTTTGCACGGAAAAAAAACATTTCGGGGGATTATGTTGTTTTTTTGTGGCCAGTGGCCAAAAACGTTTGCGAAAGCGGTCAAGTTCAGCCTCAAGGACTTCCCGGAAAGCGAATTTGTTTCGTTAATTATTCCTTTTTCTTTCTGATGAATAGTTTTCCAGTAGCGTCGGCGTGTTATCAATTTTCCATCTTTTATTCAAAATATGACACGTGGAAAGATTCAGTTTTGCGCATTTTGGGTTAAACATTGCTCCTGTATTCCAGTCTTATCATCCTAATATTATTCTAGCGGTTTATTATTGTGGTTTCATCAATTCCTGGTTTTGACCGCGCAGTGTGGCAATGCGTAATACCGATTTTGAAGAAAAAAATGTTCGTTAGGTAATATGTTTTGCGTTTTCAAGTTCATTTTTGTATTCACAACTGGTCTAAACCGATTGTTATTGTGTTGACGTCTTCGTAATTGTAAGGATTCATGTTGCGTGATTAAATAACACTGGAAATATGTTTAAGAAATCTTAAGAATATTTCAGCTCATCACAATTTTATACTCTCAGATTTGACACTTTTAGACGATGTGATTACAATTTTACATTAAAAAATATATATAAACAGGAAGTGGTTTTATACAACCCTATGTTTCTCCTTTTAAATTTCTTTTTTGTGGTTTTCAGGACTACATATTTATGCAGTGCATAATTTTAAAAATGTTACTCTGTTGTAAGTTTTAAGATGTAAGCGTAGTTTAAATAACGTAGCTTCCCTTTTTTTGTTACAATTTCAAAAATATGGATATCAATCAAGAAATAAAAAAAAAAAAAAAAAAAAATTCCGTTATACTTGATCAGTTTCTCGCGAACCGAAGACTCAAACCATAAGAGCCGACGTTTACTTCAGAGCAAAATTAACCTCTTCTATACCTTATTGGGGGAAAAAAAGTATCTGTAGGGATATCCTGGTTTAAAAGTAAATCCTGAGAAATTGAATGATATATTTTATCTTCATAACGTATAACAGAAATGCAGGAAATAATTTACAGTAAAAAGTGTCTTTTAAAATTTACGAAAAATATGACATTGAAATCAATTCATTTAAAGTGATGCAAATGTGAGACATGGAATTAAGCATAAAATCATCTTTCAGTGCAACTGTGCTCTGACCCGTAAAACAACTCCAATTAACTAATAAAGCAATTTATAGCAAAATGCTTCTTCGCTAAATAGTTTTATATTGAAAACAGCAATCAAATTTGAAAAGGGTTTTTTAGCCAAGGTCAAATCGGTGCTTTGATATCTTTTTCTTTTAAATCAGTGATTTGCGATCCTTAGTTCGATATTAATAAATAGAAAGGCATTTCCGGAGAATTCTATATAAAATGTAATACTCAAGAAACTGATGGGTTGTTTTTACCCCCAAAAGTTATTTCCACTAAAGGGGCTTTTTATTGTAAAAATCCCCCCCTTTGTGTCGAAAACTTTTGTGACCGAAATAGCGAGTTACGTGAAAGAACTTTATTGTCCACGTCAATCATTGTTTCAGCATCCTCTTGCCCAAATCTGATCCTTTTACTTTCAAGGACCTATTTTTCTTGAATGAGTAAGTCAAATGGTCATTTCTCCCCCACCGGACACTGTCCAAAGAAAGTGACGCAAAGTACAGGAAATGCGAAGATTTTTCAATAAAACATGAGTTTGAAATGGAAAAAAGGAAATATTAAATTGACCAGCGTGAGAATACGTAATCGGAGTGGATCTGCATTTCCGTAGTCAGTGGGTGAGAAAGGTGCTTGGTACAGGGGGACGGAGCTTTTGTTATTCCAAGGTCGTTCAAGATCAAGAGAATATCTCTGCCCTGACGCACTGACCGTAGTGTTCCACCTAAACAAAATCTCCCCTAAAGGGGGTTGTCAGTAAACAGGGGGTCAGCAATGACTCCCATCTTCGACTGTAGTAACCTCGTTCTCAAATACGAAGGAAAGCTTGGGAATATTTTGTGAAAGGGAGGAGGGTGCAGGTTTTGAGAAAAAGTTGAGGAAAACAGAATTGTTGAAGAGGTACGGGTTCGTGGGGTCATCGGGGTTTTACGATCTCTGTAGGGTTTGTTAAAGAATTTATAGGGAGATTTGTGAATAGAAGCGGATTTATTTGTTAAAAAATATCATTTGTCACACCGTTTTGTGCACAAACATGGCTAAAAACCGGTTCGGATATGCATGACTACGTATAACTGAACTTTAAATATATTCTTCAGTAATATTTTTTTGCATATATCCTTTTTATTTATTGAACTGAAGCAAACCACAGTTTCAGGAAACGTGTGATTTCTAGAAAATTCATCCTTTTTTTATTCTCTCTTTTTAAATTTTAGAAAAAGTCTTTTGGCTGAATAACAGATGAAAATGCTCTTATTGTTTATTTATTGTCTAGACATACCTATAGCATTCAGGGTTCGATTGTTGTGTCGTAAGATTTTATGAAGTTTTTGTTCTGTTATTTTTAAAGCAAAACGTATACTCGTATATTTCCTACATTTTTCTCCTTGAAGAGCTGTTGAAAATTTAAAATTAAATTCTTGTATAGTTTTATTGAATAGTCTGTTTTTTTAAAAAAAAAAATTGAAGAAAAAAATATCAAACGAAATTCAAGGTTTTGTGTATCTGCTGAGGCATATCAAGAACAAATACTGCATCCCTTTTGATCCATCAAAGTTTGATTTTAATTTGCGACACACTGTGAAGCAACATGAAGACTCTTGACGATGGACCTCGTAATTTTAAACCTTGGTCTAGTGACAAGAACGACACCTGATCTTTGGCATCCCCTCTCTGAACTTTAAAATTGTTTTTCGCAGTGCTAAGTCGAGGAAATGAACGCATAGTAGATTAAGCAATACGAAAGGGAGAAAAAAAGAAGCAAAATATCACTTAAGAATTGCGCTATCGTGCATGCTGTGTTTGTGCGTTCATTAATGAATAATTCAACACTCTTAAGTCATAAAATACTTGATTTGTTAATGTATTTATTGCAAAATCGATTTAATCGCCTACTGAATTCTTTAAGTATTGAATAAGAATTTATACAAGTTAATGAAGGCTAATTATTTTATTTATCTAATCACCATTTTAAAATATATATATGGGTATCCCCTTCCATATGCTACTTGGTATCTCTCCCCCCTTTTCGTATGCTACTTCGAGAGACTTATTTTTCGTGAGAATTGCATTTATATAAAAAAAATATTAATTGTTAAATAATAAATGTAAATTTTTAATTTTTTTATTCCCCTTCTCTAGATGCCCAGTTCTCTCTGTTTTATTAGATTATCAACTTCATTGGGTTAAATATAAGATAGTGCTTTTTAAAATATATACATGTATTTTTAATATATTAACTACTATTAACATTTTTAGTATATTTTTTCATTTGTATCGCTAATTCATTAAAACATTATTTTTCAATTAAGTTCATGATCATTTCAATTTTTTTTTCGTTACTTAACGTAATTCTTTCCGTTCTAACGCCTCGGTACCATTTTTAAAATGTATTCCTACCTCTACCACTGAGACCCCTTTCGTACAGAAGGTATTTCAAAAGCAAACAGAGGGGAACTTGAGGAGAAACGAGATTCAAAAGAAATTCTTGAAAAGGTAGCTTTGTCAGCTTTCATTTAAAAATAGTTATCGTTAACTCTATTGGCCAGTTCTCAGCTCCCTTCATATATACTTACGGTATAGGAATGTTTGCTCTTTCAGTGGCCAACAGATGGTGGCATTGAAACTTTCTGCTTGAAAGAAATAGCGCAAGGAAAAACGTTAGCCGACTCCCCTTCTTCGTAGGCGGCTCTAAGCCCCTCACATTACTTACTTTTCCAACGGCTGTTGTAGTCTAGTCCCCAACCCGTTATTCCTGCTGCCGAACCATGACCTTTACTCTCCAATTCACTTTCACTACCTTGTTCAATTCTTGATTTCAGGGATCATCCACAAAATGCCAAGACTCCGTTCCTTGACAGCTCTAAGGTGCAACCGGTTTCTTCTGTTACAGCAGCTAAAGCTCGAGCTGTTGCGATTTGAAAAAGCTGTAAGGTTTGGGAAAAATGAAATGTAATTAATTTCAGAATTGTGTCTTTTATAAACATGTAATCTCACTATTGATAATTGTAATGATTATCACATCATGGCATTCAAATGCATGAAAATGTTGACTACTTAATAAATTGCAGTTCGGGATATTTTTCCTAGTTTCATAAGATATCGATGTATATTGAAATGCATTTAGCGCAGCTACGTGAAAAATGGTGTGTATTGTAAATTTCTAACGGTAAGTTACACTCTTTCCCTTCAGAATGGTTTCGTTACGCCTGGAAGAAAGTATATCCAAGGTAAGTAAAAAAAAAATCTTTTTAAGTCTTCAGTCAAAAAAAAAAAATAGTTTTTGATAAAAAGTGGTAGGTATATATAAATTCCTTACAAAAAAAAATGTATTTCCAATTACCGATTAGCACTTATATTTTTTGTACACTTTTTTTACTACTTTTTTCCACAGGAAATACTTTTTGCAACTTTTACAAAGCACAGGAACTAGTATAAAATAAAGGAAGTAAACCGTTTATATAAATAGCGGGAATTGTCGAAAATTAAATTGCATTAACTTTTAAATGTTTTATCCATCTCGCGCTAAATAAGAATTTATTTTTTAAGAACACTTTCTATGTAACTCGTATCATGCTTCTCCTAAACATACAACTAGATAATTGCAGGATTATTTGGTATTCGCCCTGCTCTCATCCAAATCTAGTGTTTACTGCACTAATTTAATGTGAAATTTCTCTGTAAATGCTAATATGAATGGTGTAATTTTAAGTGTTCGTTATAACGTCTTCGTTTTCAATTATTACACTTACAGTGAAGATCCTCATGTTTCTTAACTTAGGCATTTCACTTACTAAAAATTCTACTCGCTCTTTTAATCTTTCCTTAATTTTGTTTGTCTGAAATGTTTTAAATAAACGACCAACCTTAGAAATAGTTGATGTGCAATAATTGAGTCCAACCTAGAAATAGTTGATGTGCACAAACAAATTGGGCCCAACTTACCTGAGTAGCTTTTGTTAAGTGCGAAAGGGGATGAATTTTTCCCCGCTAGGGAGGGGTTTCAAAGGTAAGCCATGTGTCCTCAGGCAAGTTAGGCTTGCAACCTTGCGGGAAAATGGACCCCTCGCCCTGCGAATATGTTCGAAACGGACAACAAACATCACAAAAATAACGGATGGAAATCGAAGAAAGTTTTCCTGGCAATCAAAAAATTTAAGGAAACGTTGGATGTTTGCCAAAATCGTGACACTAACCTCATCAGGAAGTTGGCGGGAAACAAGACAAAGGATTTTATCGATGAAGAGTTGCGAATTAATGGCCTTGAGCCACGCGACTATCATTGTCCGTATGCTTGTTTCATTTAGATCCGTTAGATTAAATATTTTTAAATGATTGTAATGCTGCAGCCCATCGGAATGTCATTTTGTTTCCAGAGATATCAAGTGCGAAATTAATTTATGCTTCGAGTGAGAATTATTAAGCAATTCTCTGTAGTTTTTATGGATCTAGATCATTACAATGGGTGGCTGAGTTCTTAAATAACTCGTAAAGGATCATCAGATCTAGTTACAGGTTTTGTTTAATGATTGAAAAGAGCTAAGCATACGCTTACTTTATTTTCTTAAACTATTTACTTATTGACGGTTGATTGCCGTTACCGGTTTTAATGTATGGATAAGGCATTTAATTCAATACTAAAGCAGTAATGTTTTATTGCGTTCTATTTTGCATTAATGTTGCTAAATTTGTAATGTGTCTTAATTGGCTTAAATGAACTTTGGATAGTTGATTTTAAGAATAATATGCCTCATTTATTAAGAAGTTTTTATAAGTCCTTCAAAGTAGCCTTAAAGTTATTAATAGAATTTCAAAACATATATATTTTTTTCTTTTAAGTTGGCAGAAATGCTTAACTTTGTCTATGTATATGTGTAGCTTTTCTTATTAGTTGAATCACTTGAAAATAATAAAGAAAAAAAGTATTCTTAATCCCAAGATCCATTGTTTTTCATGGCGCTCCATAATTCAGTGGATTTAAATAAAAATATTTTAGTGGAGTGTTAACTGTAGTATTTTAAAAAAGCTACATATTTCCTCCGGAATCAGTAATTAAACGATGAATTTAATGCATTGCCTTATAATTTTCAGCAACATGTATTGCCGCACACAGAAAAAAAAAATTAAACATTCTTTTGGGATATTGTTTTTAATTATTTTCACTATCTGAATTACACAATTTTTTTGTCAGTTTTATTCACATATTTTTACAATGTGATATCATGAAATTATGACTTAACAAATGGCTTGAAGCATTAAAAAAAAAAAAAAAAACCACACACACGCACACAAAGTTTTAAACAATAAGCTTAAAGAGAAAAAAAAGTCTCACTTCAAACAATTCTTATAAAGCTATATTTTTATCGAAATAATATTGTAATTTATTTTTCATTCGACGCTAATTAAATTTAAATTAATCTTTCTGTTTTAACTGGAAATAGATTTTTTTGTTGCGAGTTTTAAGTATGTCACGGGACCAATCGTTAATGAAATTAAAGGATTTATTTTGAGTCAGCATAAAAAAAGCTTTTTTTTAAGGTTATATTAATAACTAACAGATACATATAAAATTATTTAACATAATGTGATAATTTTAATTTTTACAAAAATAATGTTGGTTATTGCATTTTTTTCCCCTTCCCCTTTTTAGCGTATAGTAATACTATTCTAGCACACACATAAAGCTAGATTATCAGAAGAACGAATCGGTGTTTTTAAATATAATTATGTTTTCAAAGCAGTCCTAAAATTTCATAATAAATTTTGAGCTCCTTTAGAAGAATTTCGAAATCCCACTTGTGATAAAATTTCACCAACATGTTTAAATGTTTTTCTAACTCCTAACAGCCGACGTTACAAAATCCATCTTCTGGTTGCAATACTCATCGTTTTATTTGGCGAGTTTTCCTACTACGCACTAGGAATTAGTTCCTCCTTATTAATTAAGTTAACGTGTTCTTAGTGTTATACCACATTCTGGCTGGTCCTTGAAATTCATAAGTGAATGGGAGGCTCGTGCGGCATCTGCAAGACTAGTGAAAGTCAGAGTGGCCTTGGTTAGACACCTATTTGACCTTGATGTCTAATCAACGGTTTTTAAATAAACGCATTACCCTCTCAGGTTTTCTAACGGAATGTGCTGTCAGTCGCATCTTCCTTAATGTATGAAACGTTGCTGCGGCTTTTTTCCCCTGTTAATTCTTTCTTCATATCCTGGTCATTTTATTTATTAATGTAAAAATAAGTCTTACTGTTGCTAAAGGCGATTGAAGGAAGATTCTAGCCACTCATTCCGTTTGTTAAAGGGCGTTTGTCAAGGATAAAACTCCGTTATCTTTCTTTTTATATAATTTCTTTTAATTTGGGCTGTGAAAGGGTAATATTTAAACACATTTTTTTCCTTTTGGTTTAACCTCAGACTAACGATTATTTTAATGGCAGCTGTACTGATATCGCATTAATTTCAATAAATTTGACAAAATTAAGAAAACGTATAGTGGAACCACTTCAAATTTGTAATGGCTAAAAGTTTTTTTGGAATAATTACATGGACATGCAAGGAACGCCTGTTCTTGCAGAAAAAGGATACAAAGAAGGGTTATGGGGTTATAGTTGGGGTTTAAAATTATTATCCTTACCTGAAAAGGGCTGAACCCTTTGATTTTATCCTTTGGAAATGTCCTGGGACGTACCTACCACCGTATCATTGATACGGGAGCCCCAACATATGTAAGCAAAAAATTGAGAAACATAAATAGTCCCATTAACAAAGCTCCCATTTTCAAAAAAGGGCTCCGAAGGAATTCTGATACAGGACCCCTTTAGGGCTAGCTCCTCCAGTGGATATGTCTTATGCAGAAGCTTTAAGTTTATTAAGTAAATAGTGAAATTAAATTAACCACATCGTTTTTAAACAGGATAAGTGATTTAATTTATTACGCTTCGTTTATTGGTTTCGCTACAAATCAATGATATGTAATTCAACACTATTTTGATTTCTCAAGACATTTGGCTGAAAAAATTTACTATAGAATCAAATTCAAAAGGAAAATGAGAGAAATATATATATATATATATATAGTTACACATAATCCCGAAAAACTCTGAATTACATCAGGTGAACGTCATTTGATATTTATTGTATTCAGGATAACCAATGATGAAAAAGTAGGCACAAGATCGTGAAATACAATTATATATATATATATATATATATATATATATATATATATATATATATATATATATATATATAGCAATGAGATTTATTTTTAAATCCCCCCATTTGATAAGCAAGGTGAAAACACACTAAATTAGCGATTTCTTTTTTGAGAGGAAAAAGACTTTATTTTTTATTGAAATTATTTAAATTTTAATTGTTCATATTCGGCGTTCAGTAATATACAACATATAATATACAGTAAAAATAACTTTTCCTTCATGACGCCCATTTTAGCACTTTTTTTCTTCTTAGAGCTTCGTGTTGAATGCTCAATTCGTTGATTCTTCGTTCATTTGTTATTGATTGATTATTAGCATCACATTTTTCAAAACAGACTACGGCTATTTGTGATGAACGCCGTAATTTTGAACCACGGTCAAGTGTCAAAGATGACACCTGAGACGTCACCCTTGCAAGAGTTTGCAGCAGTGGCGCACACAAGGGGACCCCCTTGATTTTTTTTCCGATTGATTATAATTCTACGTATATAGTACGCAAAATTTAATTATTTGTTATTAATGATTAATTTTATTAATTAATGCTAATCATTTATTCAATAATTAGTTTTTTTACTGTGTTTTGTTCCCGAAAATCGACAAAATCAAAAGGAGAATGATACAAGAATGGTGAACTTTCGATTCTGGACCCCCGAAAGATTCCTGTGTACGCTACTGGTTGGCAGTCATGACCGCTGCAGAATTAATTTGCGGTACATTCGTTTCACTTGGACAAATATAGTCACTCATCATCTGTATAGATTTTAGATAAAAATATGATCTTTACATTACTCAGTTTTAATTTGTTGTTCTTATATATCTCCCTGTTACTCAATTTTATTCAATTCTTTTTATTATTAATTCTCTGACAATGCCGCTTGGATAAATTTTTCTTTAATAATCCAATTATATTTGCAACAACAAATTACTTCATTGACTTTGAAAAGATCCTTACTCAATACCGTTGAAATAATTGATTTCGAAACGATGGCGAAAACAGAAACGCTGCTCTATCAATGTAATCGTTTATACAATAATATAGTGTCTTTTACATCATTATGAGGAAGCACTAATAAAAGTATTGACGTTCTCGCCAAAGCGACAAAAATTAAAATTTCCAGTGAAAGTATCCGTTTTAATTACAAGGGTACGCAACTTGCACTTCAGGTGTTCCTTCCAACCGCTCCAAGAGCAAGGTCAATTTTCTTGTTAGCTTTTTCTTGAAGAGACAGAAAAAGTTGAAAACGAGATTCGACGTCATTTGACTGATATATAATACAGGTGTGCCGTAATTAACTTGCAAAGACTTACGCAAATTACGGTGCGTTATATATTTTGAATCACCGAAGTTGGAACCAAAACATTTATTCGACTGAATTTTGTAGTATTGCAAATGATATTGAAGTGTAAATTAAAGACATCGGCAAAGCATCAACTATTTTTTTTTTTTTGCATTAATGTGTTTGGAAATTGGTACGTGTAATTTTCAGTTGCAACAATTTTACAAGAGTGAAAATGATCTCGAATAAAAATATTTTGTAGTAAGGAATATACAGTCGGGCCTCCATTTTATCAACCTGTTTTGCGAATTTTTTCGTGGAACCAAAAATAGAATATTAAAAGATGTATGTTTATTTAACGAATTTTCTCCACATATGTAACGAACTTTCTTCGGGATTTAGCGACTTCGTTAAATAGAAGTCCGACTGTAATTTATTTCAATCCTTACCACAAAGTCCCATTAGTTTAAAGATTGGACTGTTTTTCGGAGCTATGACGGTTTGCACAGTTATGCAAATTAAAATGCGATTTGTTAAATTTCGATGCACGTAGGTCACCTTTTGTAAAGGAAATGTGAATAATGATGACGAAAGCAGTAAAAATAGTGAGCATCGCCTAGTGTGTCAAACGGCCGTGACTGCTAACCAGTCATGGCCAAGGACAAAGTGCAGGACAGGTGTGGGCGAATTTTTCTTTCTTACCTAAGTGCTTCGTCGCAGTCTTGGTTACGCAGGTGTAAATGTCTACTCCTTAATCGCTGATCGTGTATTTTGCATCACGCTGTATAACGTATACCTTAGGCAAAAGAACTTTTATTTGCCTTCTCTTGTTAAAATTGTCAAAGGGTGGAGATTATTTTGTTTTGTATATTTTAGCTTTTATATAACTGCTGTACCTTGTTGATGATGGCAATTTGTCCCTCTCCCTCTTTCGCTAACGTAGTTTGAGTCGTAGCAGGTGAAATAAAATAACATACTTCCTATGATATGCCTTATTTAAAAGGGTTATATAGATAGTTATTTTCCCCTTCAAATTTTCTTGCATTTTTTTTAAGGTTTGCGTGCTTCGGTACATGATGAATTTTATTAGGATTTAGATATAAAGTAATTACAAGGAAAATTACTGCTTTTATATATTTTTTACATTAACGAATCATTCAGGTTTTTTTTTTTTTTAAATATAACGACTTTAATAGTTTCTTTTTGTGTTTGCGTGTGTTGTTTTTGTGAGAAATGCAAATAAATTTGTGGGAGTGTTTGGAGAGTTTTGCGGAGGAGCTTTTCCCCCCTAGTGAAAGGGGTGTAAATTTCCTGTTAGACCAGTTTTTATCATTCGGGTGTTAAGCTTCTGTAAGCGTCGGAGCTCTTTATGTTTAAAAAATTCAGTCACCGCTTATCACTATAAATTTTACGTATTATTAAATACATAGTAATAAAAAAAAATGGAAATATTTACCTAAATAATAAATTTCATGGAAATAGCCTTTAATCTGTTTATTTACTATAAAAAACATGAATATGCAATTAATTATTTAAATTTATGTTCTTAAAGGGACTAATACTTCATTTTACTCATTAATCCTAATTCCCTACTTAGTGTTGTTAATATCGTTGTAAAGTATTCAATTACTTCTCGTTGTATTTCTAGTAAAATATATTCTTACCGAAATTCATTGACTAATTCACTGATTTGTAACTACAATGAGAAAAGAAAATACGCGAAAAATTATTTTCCCCTTGTCTGCCCCTCTTGAGGCTCATGTAAGGATGAGAGCAGGTGAATAGGTAATGACAATTTAGGAACCAGGTGCTGAGATGTCCTGCGCTTATATCTTGACCTATAGCAAGCGATTAGGGTCCCCCTCCCCAAGTGCTCTTATTTTCGATTTCGTAATTATCAATGAAATGGTTTTGTTCCCTTCGGAAATAAGCATTTGTACGAATTTGTGGAACTCTAGGTTTGTGTGTCAATCGGAAGTGTTTTCCCCCTCCCCTAATTGCTATTTTTCTTCGAAATATCACGGAAGGAATCTTTTTAGGGGGAATAGGGAGTTTTAATACTTTTTTTTTTCGGATGCTCTATTTTACCTTACTTTCGTAAACCATTGGACTTGCTAAATATATGTAATTTTTACCTTTTGGAGTGTACAGATAGTTGAATTTGTAATATTTAAAATAGAAAACAATGTACAAAAATGTTTTTACCTGAGTGTACAGATAGTTGAATTTGTAATATTTAAAATAGAAAACAATGTACAAAAAATGTTTTTACCTTTATTAAATTATCAGTGAATTTCCGCTATTACAAATTATCTAATTCAGTGCTTTTATTTGAATTTATTAACGTGATCGAATAATTCGTAGTCTTATATTTTTATAATCTTGGTGAGCAAATTTAGAAGAATCTATTATAGTGAAACGTTTATATTTGTATTGCATTAAAAAACCCACGAAAAGACATATATTGCTTATTCTTTAAAAAAAAAATCACCGATTTTTTTTCATTTTTTTTTTTTTTTGTGATAAAGAAATAATTAAAATATAAATGTAACATCAATGTAATGAGTATTGTTTTGAAAACTATCATATCTTCGGAAATTTATGAGCATTTTCTTTCTTAGAGCTGCATCCGCGAGCCAGATGGACCGAAACTTGGCAAAAACAGCGCACACGAGTAGAAGGTGGAAGAGGAGAAGCCGAAACAACTCCACCTATATCACCATGCACCCTTCCAGTTTCTCCTTGCAATCCACCATCCCCAGTTTCAAATTTGGAAAGATTCCGTCCACATGATCATAGAACAATCCAATCCAGAGATGAAGTTGCTGTGGAAGAACCTACCTCATCGTGTTCAACACCACCACTGCACTCTCAGCCTGCATATATGGCAGTACCAGTCATTCAAAGTCCATCCATTCAAGATCGCCCTCTAGACTATCATGTTCCTCGGCGTCAAGAATACACAGATGATTCACAAGAAACTCTTATCAATCTAAGTCGGGCACGACATTTGACGCATGAAAGGGAATATCAGCCAGTCCAGCAACATGCTTTGCATTCCAATGTTCAAATTCCCGATTCCCAAGAAGAGACTCGCTCGGATATGTATCCATATGAAATGCGCCCGGTTTCACCAGGTGATAGTGATAGTAATTCCTCAAGATCACCAGATAGTTTAGTCGATGAAAGAGGAGAAAAAATGGCAATGATTCCTTCTTTGCCTGTTCGACTTGCCCTTTTACAACAGAGAGTAAGTATGGTTTAATTTGATCAGACATGTTCAAGCCGTAATTACTACTTACAGCTATGCTTTCTAATCAAAATTAGGCATAATTAAGAATTATTGCAACCTCGCAATGCCTAATCCCAGTAATTTTGATAGATATGTAAATTTTAACTTAATTTAAATTATTGGCTTTAACCATCTTAATTCTGATGCGTAAAATTATTTAATTTCAATAAGTACATAAATATGACCCATTGCCCATATAAAACTTCTTAAATAATTCATAATATAAACGTTTCAAAAATTTAATAACTTTTTTCCTGTATTTCTGATGACTTCAAGCAGCTAAGAAATTGGTGCATTTTTGTCTGTTACACTGGTGTATATTTTTGACAGTTCCCTTTTATTCTTACATATGTGAAATTAAGTATAGCGAAGATATTAACAAATTTAATTATTTACCTCAGCTCGGTTTACCCACTGATGTACCTCTGGAGTTCGTGAATGGAGGACATGGAATTAAAAATCCTTTATTGCAAAGAAGTTACAGAACCTCCTCTCCAGGCCAAGAAATGTCTCCTCTACCATCACCCATTCAAGAAATTCTTCCAAGTGTTGGAGAAATGGAAGCTGGAAGGTTAGAATTTCCTTTCAACTTTCATTAAATTGCATTATTTACTTTTAAAATTTTATGATTTTCAGTCTTTGTATTGAATCCATTTATCTTACACAAATCATTTAAAAATTAAATATGATTTTGTATATCTCACAGTATAAAGGTGCACTCTGATCTTCAAATTTTAAGAGTATAATCAGATATTATTAATAAAACAGTACATCATTAGAGAACTATCATGACACTAGCTTTATGGATTGTAATCATAAACTTGTTTTATTAATAAATAGCAAATTATTTAATGCATTTTTCATCCAGGTTATCATGATTCTTAAGTTATAATTAAAAGCTTATCCCTGGACAATTAGTGAATGTACTAAATTCCTCCCCCTCCCTCATTATATCAAAACATTGCTTAGTTAAGTGTCATCCAGATAATTTTGAATCAAATTGCCTTTTTTAATCAAAACTTTAATGTGACTTTGAATATTCTTCAAAAGACTTGCGTAATCCTTGTTACAAATCTGCAATGTTCATTTTATATATTTATGTATTTCAGGCTGAGCTGCCGTGTATGCGGGAAAACATTTGGCTTACAGAGATTACTTAACAGACATATGAAGTGCCACAGTGATATGAAAAGATATCTTTGTACTTTTTGTGGAAAAGGCTTCAATGATACTTTTGATTTAAAGAGGCATACTAGAACTCATACAGGTAAGTTATAAGAAATGTTGCAAAAATCAAAGATAGTTTCTTTGATCTTACTTAGTTTTTCTTTAAAAATCAGAACAGGTCTTTTGATGAATATGGTAATGTAAAAATTACTTGAATAGCAACAGAAAAACTTAACACACTGAAGATAATTGTCCCAAAACTCATTTAATATGCAGAGTTTAGCATTTATCCACTTTTCACAGAATTGAATTGATGAAATGCCAGTTTTTCTACTACATGAAATAACAACCCGAAATATCTATTAAGATTTAAGAGAATATTCTTGGCTTGAATGACCAATATACCACCATAAAATGTTAAGCAATGCATTCGGTATCTTGAGTTAAAATCTCAGTTGAAAACTGTACTGGTCATCACGGTTGGTATATATTTCTCATGTATTCTCTCTCTCCTCTTCTCTATATTGCAGTTTTTTATTTTGCTGTGCTGCTTTCCTGTCTACCCTAATTCTTTAATAATAATCCTACCCTAATCCTCCATAATAAATTTACCGAAAGTGACAATTGATGTGATCAGGAATTGATGCACCAGATAGTAATGAATTTTTTATATCACAATATTATGTGATGTGTATAGGTTACATTACTTTCATGCTTGTATTTAAATTGATGAATGATTCGATGTGTGTTAGTACAAACTTGGTATTAGTGTTCTAATCTGTTGAAAAAATTATTGCAGGCTATACCTAAAGTATTTATTACATATTTCTTGTGTTATTTAATCATGATGTTACATGGAGGAATACTTCTTTGAACATTATAGTAGAAAGTTTGAAAGAGTGGTTGGTACTTTTGTATTAAACGCATGCCATTGGCGACCTTTGGCGAAATTCAACAATTTTTTTTTTGCCGGCGAAATGTTTAGCAGTTGCCCTTACAATGGTCTTGGACATGTTTTTCATTTGTACCCTGCCTTTTCTTCTAAATAAATGAGGTTACCTTAAATCAAAGGAAGAATCAAGAATATATATGGATAGCCTTACCTTTTAACTGTTAACTTTCATGCAGTATTACTCTGAAGAGCAACCCGATGAACAAAATATATAGTTTAAATTTTATTAAAAGTAGAAAATGTTTTTTTGATTTTTTTCATCTGTGTATGGCTTATTATTAATTTATTGTATTCTAACTATTATATTATTAGAAGATTATATTATTTACATCCCTATAATTAATGGTCTACTGATAAATCAATCTGTTAATAATTTTAATTTTTTCAATCTGTTTTTCTGAATTCAATGTATTTCCTTATCAATACTAGAAAAACAAAATCTTCTAATTACAACTTCAAGATAAAGAACAAGTATGTGTGTCGATAAATTGTGGAAAAGAAATTTTTGAAATGTAAAATATTAATTTGTACAAACCACACAAGTTTTCATGATTTGTTTTTGTATTTTTTTCAGGTGTAAGGCCATATAAATGCAATATGTGTGAAAAGTCCTTTACCCAAAGATGTTCTCTGGAATCTCATACATTAAAAGTGCATGGAATACAACACCAGTATGCATACAAAGAAAGGAGAGCCAAGGTGTACGTCTGTGAGGAATGTGGACATACAACTACTGAACCTGAAGTACATTATGTACATTTAAAGCAAAATCATCCATACAGCCCAGCTTTACTTAAATTTTATGACAAGCGACATTTCAAGTTTTCTGATGGTACATTTCCTTTAGGTTTGCTCAGAGTTCCACCCTAAATAAAAACTTTCATTGTGAATAAGCTATGGCTTAGGTTATCATTTTGCAGTATCTCCTTGATTCATCAGGCATATCGATTTTATTTTTCTTCATCTGTTATGAATATAGATATATTTTTATAGTAGCAACTGATATCAGTCATAGTGATGTACTTTCGTTAAGTGATTAATGTTGCTGTTGTTTCCTTCATTATTTATATTTTCTGATATATCGAGGTGTTACTTGTTTTCTTAACATTATTTCATTTTAAATGGTGCCTATTGGAATATCATCTATAACTTTTGTTAAACTTCTTTTCTGAAATGCTTAGATGATAAAAATGCTTTAAGTCAGAAATTCATTGAAAATCAATTTTTCTTTATTTTAAACAGTCAAAAATTATGCAATACAGGGATCTTAAATTATTTGTATTTTATGCAGAATTCAACTGAATCAAAACTAAATGCACATATTGCAATGTCCTGTGTAAAATGTGTTGAAAGTGCCTTTGACAGTTGAAAATGTTTATTTTATTTATTCAAACAAGTTATTCAGATGGAGGATGCAGCAACATGCCTGTTACACTTCCTCCTTGCATTTTGCACTTTTAAAAGTTATCGATTTTACACTATTTAAAAAATACTTATTGTTAGAAAAGGTATTTTGATTTGAAGACGATGCATTTTATGTAGCAGTTTATTTATCTAAAATCAAATGTATTTATTTGTTTCATTGATATTATGTCAATTCGGTAATTGAGCTTTAATAATGAATATATATTTTGTGAAATTACTTCAGACATTTGTCTAGTCGTAAGCTATTTAACTACTGAGCTTTGTGAATCAAAATTTGGGAAACTTAGTTAATTGTAATGTATATAAATACGGTTTTCTTGCTCGTCTCTACTGAAGCTTCCATATCCTCACTTTCAGTATGTTATCGCAAAAAATACTCACTTAAACACTTCATGCATAGTACGCAATATTTTTTAGTTATATGTGTAGAAAATACACACATTACTTGTTTTGATAGTACATTAAATAATCAATACTTTTAATACTCGATCATATGGCACTAAATTTATGTTCCTCTCATTTTAATGACGCTCAAGTGGTAGGTAGTTTAAAGTAGTATTATTTTTTTAGAGATTCACTGTATATATTTTGTAAAAAGGCGATAAGTACAAACTAACGTGCTTTCACTTGTGTGTTTGCTTATGTAAAATATTATTTAATTAAAAGAAATGTGTATATTTTCAATCCATATTTTGTATTATGAGAGAATTAGCATGTGTCATAACAATTTGAAGGTTGTGTAAGTGTATTTTTAGTAATTAAAATCATTTCATGAATGATATGAAGAATTTTCATAATTTTAGAAATGAAATGAATTTTCCCAAATTCATTTCATTTTTCAGATAAATAATTTAAAACAAATTTTGTATATTTGGTATTTTTCGGAATAACAAATAGACAAAAGATTTGTCATAAGGACATTCTTTTCACAGAAGCAAATTAATGTTTTTTAATTTCTTTATACAATTCGTGATTATGAAACTTTTTAATAGTTTTATTTATACTTCTGTACATCCTAATATATTTTTTTTTACTTAAGTAGTATATACATTCCAATGTATTAAACTGTTGCTTCTGATCAGGCTAACAAAGCTACAACACTGCCCATTATAAATATTTATTTTTTGTGGAAGACCTAATAAAAATCTATGTATACATTCAGATTAAACTGCTCTAAGATATGAGTAATTAAATCTTTATTTACAAGATAATATGCTGTGATTATTGAGAACTTAGAGCAAATGCTTAGTAAAGATTTATATATATTTGTAAATTATTTCCTTTTGTTTTAAAATGTATTTTTATTTCAGAATTTTAAAATAAGATGAGCAGATTGTGAATGTCTTGAATTCATTATGTGTTTAAATGTATTGTATTAAAAATGAATGCCTTATGTAGGCTTCATTTTTCAAGCATCTGTAAACAAAATGCCAAATGTTATTTGAATTACGAAAAAAAAAAGTATTGAATCTGGCTGTGATAAGGGGATGTGTGAGTGTTTTTTTTTTTTAAATTAACTGATGGATTTCAGTCTACTGTAAAATTGACTTGCGCATTCTTTGTAAAACTAGAGAATATGCATAACTAAATCTTTAATTAACCATTTTAAATTAAACCTATGCAAATGTGTAACTTTTCAGGAAGATAAGAACAAACACATCCTCTTTTCTTGTAGTCAGTTCAATTAAATATTAGAAATTTTTTTTTCATGTAGCTTTTGTGATGTAGTGAGTTATTTGAAACATTTAAAAAAGCTAAAGACATTATTGCTTTAGCTGTCTTTAAATCTTATAGAGACTTTTATATCATTTTGAGAAAAATGTTTAATCAAATGATAATTATACATAAAATCAAAATATTCTATTTTACTAATCAAAAAAATACTTATACAAGTATTCATGTCTACATATATAGAACTTTTTAAATCTTTTTTAAGATTAAGTATTGCATGCATGTAAATATGGTAATGAAGTAATTTAATGTTTTTGTACATAAAGTAGTGCATTTTTTATGAATCAAAATTTTCTTTTGAGGTTTAACTCTTGTGATACAGATTAGCCTTCATGAGCTGATAATCAAATTTTTGGGTGTTGAACTGAATTAGAAGCTCAAAAACAAATACAGATGTATTGGTTTTTGTCTATTACAAAGTTTCTGAATAATTTTGTTAGTTTTAGATTTTAAATTAAAGTTGAGCAACTTTTAAATTTAAATGAATGAAATGTCTGTTTAAACTGAAAAACAATCAAAATTTTAAGCATAAATCAAATGTTATATTTATGTTTATAAAGATATTTGAAATAATTATTAAATGATGTGTTAATTATTCACATGTTGCTATGTATATTATATTTTGAAGAATATAAGCCGAAATTTTAGAATGCATTTTGACTTTTGGAATGCTTTTGTTAAAAAATACTTTAAAAAAAATATTGATTGTGTGGTTGGTATAATATATTTTTTATTTTACAAAGATGCTAACATAATATATGTACTGGATTTTATTATATGCAACCGAGATTAAATTGTTTGATTTTGAGTATTTTAGCGTGTAAAGAGACATCAGCAAATAATTTTTATCTATTTCTCCTTAATGGTGTATTTTCTATATATAATTTAGCAAGTAATTTAAGTAAAAATTTGTTATTTTTATGTAATATTATTTCTTGTTGATATGTATGCCTTTTAATTTTTTGAAAGGTTAGTTTTAATTAACTTTTTTTTTTATGAATTAAGGTGAAAATATAATTAACATAATCGAAGTGTAATCTATAGCGTTTAAATCATCTAATAAATATTTGTATATCAGTTATATTTTTAAACAGAGGTTTTTATTTTCTTGACCTGGCATGCTTTTTGATTAATAATTCAAAAAGCTAAGTTGATTTCTTTTTTAAAACTTTTGCTGAAGTTATTTGCATTATGAAACTCATGAAATCAATTTTAAGTATTAAAATGGTATTAGGTACCAGAGGAATTTCTCTTTTTAGTTCAGACATTTTATATAATATTTCCCGTAAAAGAAATTTTTTCTTGTATTTAGCTGTATAAAACATTTGTTTCATACAGTTCATTAATATTTATTTAATATACCTGTAATGCAGAAGAATATTGTAATACATTATATTAAGTGCATTTCCATCTTTTTCATTTGACAATTATTTTATTTTCATTTAATAACCATGATTGAAATTGCATGAAGTGATCATCTTAAAGGAGTTGTTGGTCAAAATCACTTCAATTCAACATTGTATTCTTTTGAATCTGGCTGTTAGTCTTTTTATATCATGAAACATTCCTCAGCTGTCAAGTTCTGTTCTACTTTGAGAAGAACAGTTGCACATTTTGTTTACATATTAAAACTTGTGGGTGTTATTTTGGCTGAACTTGTACATAAATGCAGACATTTAAATAAAGAAAAAAAATAATTTATACATGTTTTGTTTTTATTTCTTCCTACACTTTTTAGTCATATTTGTTTTGATTTGAAAAGATGTACTCATAATTATAGCATTAGAAAACTTTTTTTTAAATCAAATTATATATTTAAAAATACGAGTTATTTGTGTGAGAATGTAATTTAATTTCTCAAATACGAATCTGCATTTTTAAGTGTATCTTAAAAGATTTCAAAAACAATATATCCAGCTCTAGTGGAATTAACAAATGATACGAAAATGCAAACAAGTTGCCTAATAAACATAACATAATGCCATGACCTGCTTCTTCAATAATAAAATATTATTTTTAAATAAAGCATGTTATATACTGAACATGGATGTGTACACAATTAATAATATGAGCTTTATTTATATTTAATTTAATCTTTTTAATAATGTAAACTTTTACAATATAACCGATTCTTTTAATTATCTTTATGTAAAAAAAATATATACTGCTAAGCTTTTTCATACTGCTTATTTTGGTTTCGTATTTCAGAGGTATGTTTCGCTATACATTGTCAATGGATACTGAGAAACAGAAAAGGGAGGATATAAATACTATTGCTCTCGATAAAGGTGCATAATCCACACATTTCGCATTATACAGTGGGTAAAAAAAAGAATTTGCACACCTACATTTTTGTTTGCTACTCATAAAAAGAAGCATTAAGAAATAAAAAAATTGGCATTTTAAAAATAGAATAAGCTTATTCATTTAAATTAATTACAAAAAATACAATATTAATAAACATTTTTTGCAACAATATTGAAATATCTTATGTCAAAAAAGTATTTGCACAATCAACTCAACTTTAGCAAATTAGCATTTTTATGCAAATTATTTGACAGTCATCTCGCAGTAAAGAAGATACGCAAGACGACTATAAAAGGAGGTGTTGTCGAAACGTTATCAGTTGATTGTCGATATCAAATTGTAATGGCACCTAAGAAATCTGAATTGCCGATTTCGTTGCGAGAAAGAATTGTTTCTCTACGTGAAAATGGCCTAAGTTAATGAGAAATAGGTAAAGTAAATGTTTGCTTCTCTACTGTTCGGTATGTTATAAAATGTCATAAAGAAAGAGGATCTACATCAAATAACGCGCTCTGGACGTCCAAAGAAACTTTCACTGCGAATGAAGCGACAAATCATAAGAGAAGCATCGAAAAATCCATTTGTTAGTGCAATTACATTAGCCAATGATGTCGCTTCAACATCTGGAGTTCAAATCTGTGCCCAAAGTGTTCGAAATGTCCTGCACGATGCACACATTTATGGGAGATCTCCAAGGAAAAAAACCTCTCATAACTGAACGAAATAGACTGAAGAGACTTGAATTCGCTAAGGAATATATCAATAAGCCAATTGATTTCTGGAAAAATGTCATATTCTCCGACGAGAGTAAGTTCAATATCTTTAAATCAGATGGCAGGAAATTAGTTTGGAGAAAACCTTGTACTGCTTTTCATACCAAAAATGTGTTACCTACAGTTAAACATGGAGGAGGTTCTGTTATGATTTGGGGGTGCATGGCTAGCAAAGGAGTTGGTAATTTGTGTTTCATTGATGGGATAATGACAGCTCGAACTCTTATACTGATGTGTTGCGAGATAACTTGCCACAAAGTGCAATAAAATTGGGTATCAGTAATTCTTAATATTTTCAGCAAGACAATGATCCCAAGCACACTGCCGGTGTAACACGTATGTGGTCGCTTTATCATGTACCCAGAAAACTTGCCACTCCACCACAATCATCAGACTTAAATCCCTTGGAAAATTTGTGGAATTCTTTGGATTTAAAAGTAAGAAAAAGGAAGATTTCAAGCAAATCTGCCCTTATTGAAGAGTAGTCGAATACTGACCCTACTGTTACAGAAAATTTAAACCAATGCCAGCAGGATTACAAGCAGTAATAAATGCTAAAGGAATGCATACTAAATATTAGTTATTTGAAATTTGCTTATATATTTTATATTTCTTTTGTATTCATGCAGGTGTGCAAATACTTTTTTGATACGAAATATTTTAATTTTGTTACAAAAAAGCATTGTTATTTATATTGTAATTTTTCTGCTTGTTTTGGATGATTAAACTTATTTTGATTTGGCAATACTAATTTTTTTATTTCTTGATGCTTCTTTTTATGAGTTGCAAACAAAAATGTAGGTGTGCAAATACTTTTTTTACCCACTGTATACACTGAAGAGCCAAAAAAACTGCTACACGTGCCTCATATCGTGTACTGCCCCCACGAGCATGCAGAAGTGCCGTAAAATTACGTGGCATGCATTCGATTAATGTCTGAAGTAGAGCTGGAGGTAATTGGCACTATGAATCCTGCAGGGCTGTCCATAACTCAGTAGGAGTAAGAGGGGGTGGAAATCTCTTCTGAGCAACACGTTGCAAGGCATGCCAGATATGTTCAATAATGTTCATGTATGGCTATTTTGGTGGCCAGCGGAAGTGTCTAAATTCAGAAGAGTGCTCCTGGAACCACTCTGTAGCAATTCTGGACGTTTAGGGTTTCGCATTGTCCTGCAAAATTTCCCCAAGTCCGTCGGTGTGCACAATGGACATGAATGGGTGCGGGTGATCAGACAGGATGATTACGTACCTGTCACCCATCAGAGTCGTACCTAGACGTATCAGAGGTCCCATATCACGCCAACTGCACCCGCTCCATACCATCAGATCCTCCACCAGCTTGAACAGTACCCTGTTGACATGTAGGGTCCATGGATTCATGAGGTTGTCTCCATACCCGTACACGTCCATCAGCTCGATTCAGTTGGAAACGAGACTCGTCTGATCAGGCTACGTGTTTTCAGTCATCAACAGTCCAATGTCGGTGTTGACGGGCCCCGGCGAGGCGTATAGCTTTGTGTCGTGCAGTCAACAAGGGTACACGAGTGGGCCTTCGGTTCCAAAAGCCCATATCGATGATGTTTCGTTGAATGGTTCGCACGGTGACACTTTTTGATGGCCCAGCATTAAAATCTGAAGCAATTTGTGGAAGTGTGTGTCTGTTACGCTTAATGATTCTCGTCAGTCGTCTTTGGTCCCGTTCATGCGGGATCTTTTTCTGGCCGCAGCGATGTTGTAGATTTGATGTTTTACCGGATATCCGATAAAAGGTACACTCGTGAAATGGTCTTATGTGAGAATCCAAATTTCATTGCTACCTTGGAGATGCTATGTCCCATCTCTCGTGCGCCGACTATAACACGATGGTCAAACTAACTTAAATCTTGATAACCTGCCATTGTAGAAGCAGTAATTTATCTAACAACTGTGTCAGACACTCGTTGTCTCATATAGGCATTCATCAAATTAGGGATTTCATCAAATCTCTAAGGGAGATGATCAATTCACGCAAGATGTTAAAATAAGAACTCTGTAAGGTGATTTCCCTAAGGAAAGTGATTCGATCAAATCCCTAACCTGCTTCAGTGAAATCTAATATATATTATAAATGCGAAAGTTTGTGAGGATGTTTGTGGCTCTTTCACGCAAAAACAACTGAATGGATTTTAATGAAACTTTACAGTAATATAGTTTATACATCAGAATAGCACATACACTGGTGTGCAAAAATTAAGGACGAAGTCGAAAAATTAGCATATCAGCTGAACGAAGAGGCAGAGCGGACAGAAAGACCAATCAGGAGATTAAGTAAGGTGATGTACGGTAGCACATGCGCAGATATGTAGGTAGACGTAATGGAGGAGTGTCTGAGTAGTATAAAGCATGTTGTCGGTGTAAGATCAGTATTTCTGGCAAAGAGATTGCACGCCGTATAGCAGTTAAAATCACACCGAGTTGCTGCCTCAGCGAGAAATGGCGAATAATCAATCTGTTAGACGACATCTGGATGCTTTTACCCGAGGTCGAATCATTGGGAAGTTGGAGGAAGGCCGCAATGTGACAAGTGTGGCTGCAGAGTTCGGAATTGCTCACTGCATCGTTTCACGACTTTGGAGACAATTTCAAACTATAGGAACAGCTATCCGGGGGTTCAGTAGTGGTCGTCCACGAGGAACCACACCCGCAGATGACCGGTACATTGTCTTACAGGCCAGAAGAAACAGGCGGCAGACAGCGGGAGAAATCGCTAGACACACGACACAGGCGACTGGACGACCGATATCGCGTTTTACCGTGGCCAGAAGACTGCACAGGGGTGGTTTGTTTGCACGACGCCCTGTACGGTGTGTACCTTTAACGCCTGCCCATCGGAGAAGGCGTTCTCTGTGGTGCCGGGAACACCGCAATTGGAGAGACAATGAATGGGGACGAGTACTCTTTACAGATGAGAGCAGATTCAGTTTGAGTAGCGATTCTCATCGCATACTCATCTGGAGAGAGCGGGGAAGCCGCAATCATCCCTCGAACATCATTGAAAGGGACAGGTATGGAGGTCGCGGTGTTCTCGTTTGGGGAGGCATCATGCTTGGTAGTCGTACAGACCTTCACATCTTCGACGCAGGTTCAGTCAACGGGACCCGTTATTGTAACGAGATTCTTCTTCCATATGTGCGTCTTTTTAGAGGCGCTATGGGTCTGCAGTTCCTTTTCATGGACGACAATGCATCATGTCATCGCACAGTAGCTGCCGAACAGCTCTTAGAGTGAGGATATTGAACGGATGGATTGGCCGGCACGATCTCCGGATCTCAATCCCATCGAGCATGTATTGGATTTTCTAGGCAGATGCTTGGCAGCTCGTACCTTACCACCAGTAACGATTCGGGAGCTTCGATTGGCGCTGCAAGACGAATGGGCAGCAATGCCTCAACAACTCATTGACACCCTCTGTAGGAGTAGGAAGGCCCATTGACACCAGCTAAGGGGAATGGGTAGTTCCCCTCCCCCTTGGAATGTGGAATGGCAAGTGGCAAGGATTTCGGTCTTTGGGTACGACGGAGTGAAGTCATGTCCGAACGTTGCTAACTGTACACAATATTTGTTTTCCTTAAATGTTTTTTTTTTAATAAACCTTAATTTTAAAAATTAGATGCCAGGCTCTTAATTGTTTCCGTGCCCATTGATTAGAAACAAACTTTACTCCCTCATTCTCAGCATGGGCAGACGCTATGAAACCTGCCTAGCAGTCAGGGGAGATCATATCCCCTACTAAAGACCGGATGTTTCTTGCTGGACACCCATCACAGGGATGTTTCGGCCTTCAGTCGCATTGCGCTCCATGCTACTTTTTCAATAAAGCTTCTTTTTATCCCTCTGATTTCTCTTTTAGTAAGTGTTGCTTACATTACACATGTCCTTACGTATTGGGGATCTTACGGTATTAAATGTGTTGATTTGGAAAGCTTTTGTACAAAGTTATATTGAAAAAACCGTCTCGTCCTTAATTTTTGCACACCAGTGTAGGCTATAATTTATAGCATAGACTATAATTTATAAAGATATTGTATGAAGTGTCCAAAATATAACGATATTTGTCAAGTAAGTAGGAAAAAATTCTGCCATCTGCGAGCAATTCTGGCTTGCGCTGCAAAAAAGCCCACGTCAGCATCTATCTATCTTTTGTTTGTGAAAGAACACTTTTTGTTTTGGCTACGCAAGGTGCTCGCTTCTAATTAATTCCTCTGATCGGCATAATGCCTATTTTTTTTATTTCAGAATAAAACTAAGTTTTGAAGTGAGAGGTAATAAATCTCTCCTTATTTTAATGTTTTTTTATGATTTTATTATGTATATTTGGTAGTAAGAAATTGATCTTTTTTCCAAATAAATGCTTTTATCAGTCCGATACTTAAAGCAAATAAACTTTATCTTTCACACTGCATAATTTGGACACATTTTCAAAATTTATTTGTGATTAGTAGTTAATTATAACGCTATAATTTTAATTGAATAGGCAGATATAATTATTTTTATACATAAAAACGCAATAACTACTGTACTGTATTTTTTGGAGTGTGAGAGTGAGTGAATATTAATGTCGCACTGTTCAGCTACACGAGGGCTTTTGGCAACGAATCACGTAATTTTGAACCATGGACAAGTGACGTGGACGACACCTGAGCTGGCACCCTCTTCTCCTAACTTCCACACCACTCCAACTTAGAAGGAATATTCTACCAATACTTAGCAGGAATATTCTTTGAAATCCACTCTTCCAAGATATATGGCAGTACGGGTTCCATGATGAGTATTTTAGCGGAAAAAATAGTTTGTCAAAATTTAAGTGTCTTATGTTTTTGTATGTTAATGAAGACCTTAAAAAATGATTTGACTACTTATTTTAAGTGAACGGTATTTATAATTAATTTTACAGTGGAATATCTTTAATTAATTTATTAGCTCTACCGGATTAAATTTTCCAAAGTGGAGTATTTTGTTTATGTATATCCCTTAATTTTAAAAGTAGTGATCCAAAAAAAATATTGTATGAAAAAAACTGCAGTAAATCAAAATGCGGATGGATAAAGTATCGAAGTGCATCGCACCCCTACACGGCGGGTCTTACAAAGCTCTAATAAAGCTCGAGTTATGAAAGTAGCTAGGCATTTGCCAACTTGACTCTATCGTTAACATTTCGCTATGTTTTTCATTGAATCGTCATTATAATTTAAAAAACGGCTTTGCTTGTGAATATTACAATTTTAAAATAAAATAAAACAACAGAAAGTAATATTAATGTATTACACTTTGAGATAAAAATTATTTACACTATTTTAAGCGTTCATTACGCAACACTTTTAACAATGTGTTACTTTTGCTGAGCAGAGATCAGCTTAGGGTGGTATTTTGAAAAATCGATCCTCAAGAGTGTTACGGGGAGTTATAAATAAAAAAAATCCTTTTTATCAGCTGTTAGATCTACATACATAAAATTTAACAAAGGTGTTTTATTTCTCTCTTTTTTTTTTGTTTAGCTGAGCTACGCAAAAAGCTTTTTTTGTTTAATTTGCAATTCACGCAAAATTAACTCATTAAAAACTTCTTTATCCTTCAATCTGTGTTGTTTAATTTTTCAGTTAACCCGTGCGAAGAACTGGTATACCAGCTAGTGAAATAATATTATCAAGAGTTTAAAAGTAATCATTTAGCAAAAATGGTGCATTATTAAAAGTAAAGTAATTAATACAACAATAATCATTGAATTACAAATTATTTATTCGAAATTAATTAAAAAAATAATTATATAATAAAGCTGGTATTTTTTTAAAAAGGATATTTGTAGTAGAATTTCAAACATTTTTTTAAAACTTATGCATTAATGTAGTACTTCAGAAATATCCTCCTTTATTTGTAACACCTTTTTTTCAGTTATTATTTCCCTTTTTAAAATAACCATATTATTATAAATTTTTTTTTTCTTATCTATATAGAGGGCGTGGTCGAATTCCCTCATTTGCTTGTTTACATTTTTCAATTTAAATTTTTATCAAGTTTCTAATTTTCAGGCATACAAAAGTGATATATTAATCGAAAGATAATAATGCAAAGAATATAACTAAATAAAACTAAAAAATGATATTTTGGTCATTTTGTTTTGGTGCGTCTCTCTCTCTCTCTCTCATGTCAGAAACCCGGCGCTGCCTGGCACGGATGAAGAGAGGTGGGAAGTAAAAGGGAGTGGTAACAAGCGAAAACAGAGCTCTACAAATGCTGACTTGTTCATTTTATTATTTCTCTAGTTCGGGGATTTGATCAAATCACTTACATCAGAGAAATAACCTCAAAGAGACGTTATTTTAACATCTTGCGTGAATTGGTCATTTCACGTAGGGATTTGATGAAATCCCTAATTTCATCATTTTCCTGCAACATATAAATAATAATAGAATACATATAAAAATGATAGAACTCAGTAGCGCACACAAAAATTTTTCAAGGGAGGGGTGCAGGATCGAAAGTCCATCATTTTGGTATCATGCTCCATTACGCCACCCAGCATATTCTTTTGATTTTGTCGATTTTCGGAAACAAAAACAATACAAAATTAGTTATTGAATAAATAATTAGCATTAATTAATAAAACTAATTATTTTTTACGAATACATAATTAAATTTTACGTAATATATACGTAGGATTATAACCAATCGAAAAAAAATTCAAAGGCTATGGGGGTGTCCGGAACCCTAAAACACCCCCTTGTGTGCGCCACTGATAGAACTTATATATTATCTATCAATTCCTATTAATACTTAAACTCGCATTCACTGAACCCATAGCATAGTAATCATGAGCCCCAACGATCATCTGTTAACGGGATTAGACTGCATATCTATCCATCCACCCATGTAAAAATATATATGTTTGTGTATTTCTTTTGACAAAAAATTACGTGATATTGTCGGCATATATCATATGTAATATGAAAAAATATGAATATGAAGCAGGATATTTTTTTTAACATATATTAGGTTGGGAATGGAACTGCATGCTTACACAAGTGATATTTATTTAAAAAATATCTTGATTGTTTTGTTTTGCCTTAATAAATTCAAATTGAAAAATTAAAACTTAAATTTTTGTATTTAACTTTGTAATGACAGATACATTTTCAAAAATAGATTCTACATCCCAGAATTTTTTAACCATTTTATTGGAATTTAATAGTGAACTCTCAACAATTTTAAATGTCGATCACTATAAACTAATAAACTAATATATATATATATATGCCGTATTTTGTCGTGGCGAGTGATTGATTTTAACATGGCGAACCAAAGGTAGGGCGTGGTTGGTGGTGTGTGAATGATACTGTATGTTGATGCATATTCTATGATGAGATTGACTAGGCAGTCATGTAAATCAATAATCCAGTTTATTGCATCTTGAAACACATAAATATAAGGATAGACGGCATGACAAAGACAAACACAGAACGCGCGGCAGCCGGCTGGTTACATGATTGCAGAGAGGCGAGAGCAGAAGAGAAGAGAGCGTGCGATTTCCAGATCTCGGTATTTATGGGCAACGGAACGTCACGTGATTTTAGGAGGTGGATGGAGATAGTTTCATAAGTCCCCGGTAGGCGGGTAACCAATTAAAATAATTACATGGTTGTCCTGAAGGACTGGACGTTAATATTTCAAGAGCTATTACAACTAAATTATTGGAGTTATTATATATATATATATGCAGTCGAACCTCTATACAACGAATTTTCCTATATGGCGAACTTTTTCCTGGAACCTTGAACATTTTACGATTTTCTTCGTAAAATAACCTCTCTCTAGCTAAGTACATTTTCTATATAACGAACTTTTTCTTTTGTAATTCAATTTTTTTCTCCCAATTTTTAAAGTATTTCTGAACATTTCAAGTTATTATCTTTTTAGCACAATTTATTGTGATCATAAATCTTGAACTAGTTTTATTAGATCCAAACTTACCGAGAGCAATAGAGTTTTGGACGTTTCATCCAAGAAGTGCAACCTTTAGCCTTGCCCAGTTCACTAAAAATATCTTCGATATCCCCTTTCACCCTCAGTGGATTTGTCTCGTGTCCCCGTGTTGTAGTTATAAAATAATATATGTTTAATATGTATGCTTTAAATTAGAAAATGTCCTTAAAAAATTCATTATAATTTTAATGTAAAATTATTTTCTTAATATTGAAAATACCGTGTTTTCTTCGACACAGTCTCTTTTTCTTATATTCCTTGCGGTTTTTCTTACTTATTTTTTGATGAGTAAGATGTATAAAATAAACATATATTAATTTTAAAAAACGGTAGGAATAATTACTTTTTCTAACATAGTGTTTATGAATTAACATTTTGTTTTATGTGGTTTGTAAAGTGTATTGAAAGGTGAACCTCTATATAACGAATTTTCCATACAACGAACTGTGTTTCGGGATTTAGCGACTTAGTTATATAGCGATCCGACTGTATATACATATATAAAATTGTATCTCACTGTGTATACCTTTACATTACAAAATAATAACAATAAGCTATTTTTCATCAAGGGGTTTACCATTTAAGTAAACTAATTGAATGCTATAAAAACCGTCCATGTCTCCGTTGGTATAACATATCGAAAGAGAAAGAGAAAAAATATTGTTTAGGGCTTATAAATTTTCATCTCGTGTCACATTCAAACTCTAAAAGTGAATTCGCATCGTAATATGTTTTAAATTCGTATAATCACATAAAAAGAGGAAGGATAGATATGCTTATCAGTCAAATTCATCAGAAATTTTCCCCATATTAAGGGGTCATAGGACCCTTAACAGATATCCCGTGCACTCGAAGGAAACATCCTTCTTCTAACCAGTGTAACTTAACAATAAAACAAAACAATATTTTGAAATTTTTACCACATGATAATCATATATATTTACATTATTTCTCAAATTTTCAGAAAATTTGAGAAAAAATTAAAAAAGTTATTAAGAAATAAAATTTGGTCAATTTTTCAAAAATATGAAAATTAGCATTTTACAGCGCGCAGAAATCTGAAGAGCAGAATTGATCAAAATTCACAAAATTAATTTTATTTGATATAAAAATGTTCCTTTTTGAACTTATACACACTTTTAAAGCATTTAGAGAACAAAAATATTTTTAAAATACAATTATGAAGAAAATTTTAAAATTTTATGAAAAATTCAATTAAAACACAAATAAAAAAAAAATTACACAAAAATTTGTTTAAAATTTTTTGTATAAGTTATAAAAAACCTTATTTTGAACATGTGTATGAAATTTCATATTGATATGATAAATAGTTTTTGAAAAATTCTGCGCGCAAGGCAAAATTTTTCATTTTGAGAAAAATGAAGTTAAAGATAAAAATAACAAAAAAAAAAATTAAACATACCAGTATGCTTTGAAAAGTCCCAGCAGCATAAATATTGCCCTCTGAAAGCTTGCATTGCTCAATTTGTTTGAGTATTTTAAGTTTTTTAGCTTTATCAGCTTAAAAGGAGGTTTTAGAAGCTCGTCTCTTAGCCGTTGACTTGCGCACTTTGTCAATATTTACACAATTCAAAACATTTGTTTTTATTTATTTTTAAATTCAAAGCACGCATCAGATCAATTCTGTTCTTACTTCCATCATTGTATTCACATGCAGCTATAAATGCAGCTATTTTTGTGACATTAATTCCTGATAAAATTAATTTCGGGCTATACTTCCAAATCAGTAAATTCAATGACTCATTAGCATTTTGAGTTTCCCCCTAAACACCTTCTTAACAATTTCAAGTGTGATTAATCTTTAAAAACAGGTTTAATCACTTCAGAAACTGCTTTTGGTAAGGGTGTTTTTGTGAGAAAATTCATTCACTGTATTGTTGTGAACCGAAACATTGTACTTACACCAGCTATTTTTGCCTTTTGGGTAAAACCAATGTTTCGGCTCATCATCTGTGCTGGATGTATGAGCCCACACAGCTAGACAGCTTGCCTCATCTCATTCACATTATGGGAATTGGCACGAATAGCATTGCCATAAAAAAGTCGTCAATTTGCTTATAATAGCATCGGTTAGGCGACCTTTCCCACCAATTGTTTTCCCATCGGAAACCTTCTTTCCCCGTAAAACTTTCAACTTCCGCAAGCGGTTACCCATTTGCTTTTAGACATGGCCACCACACTCTATTTTTACAATGGGAACACTATCCCCATATGGTTCTTTTTCAGCAATAGACAAAAATGTCTTTGAGTCACCATCACCTATGTATCGCTGATACTTTAATCCATGTTTTTGTTCTGATCGGAGAAAAGTTTTCTGCATTCCGCAAACTTCCATTTTTCCAGCAGATCTGCTATGGTTTTTCTGCAGAAAATGTGATTTTTCTGCAGAAAATGTGATGTTTAAAAAAAGCACTATATTTTGGTCCAAGCTTTGGCCCTTTATCGGAGTCACATCCTTTGCAATAAGAGGACATGACTTCCATGTCGAGAACTTTCCCGCAGTCAGCTCCAATCAATGCACAGACTCCAATAAGTGAAGTATGCCCACGGGTCTTCCAGGTCCCATCACTGTTAACTACAACAGAATTTACGGTGCGATCAATAATTTTTTCCTCAGCAGCAGCTTTCTTCATCGATGCATTTGCAAGCGCTTCACTTATATCAGCTATCTTTGCATTTATTCTGTCGTAAGCTTTCTGAGACACTGGATTTGGCTAACACATAAGAGAACAAAACGTCTCGAGCGAAGACAATCCTTGGCCTATATAGCGCATGGCCAAAACAGACCGTCTGTTGATTTCAGGTATATTTTTTTATACCAATCAATTCACAGGAATTAAGTTTTTTTCAATGCTACATTTTCTGCATGTGAACTGAAATATGGAAAATAATCCTACAGTGGATTTTTCACTCATTTTTATTTTGCCATAACACACAGAGCAACAAAGTAACTTTTCAATTTTTGAAAATAATAAACTAATGTCGATTTTAGTCTATAACCTTGAAACTCAACTGAAACATCATTTTCGTAAGCTTCTGAAATCTTGTGTGCACTTGGCAATTTTTCGCCGATGAACTTTTGTTTGGCGAAACATTTTCAAAAGAAATAATACTTTTTTTTAGACAGAGATTTCTTCCGATACATGTTTCCTTGAAATCTTTTCTTCTTTGTCTCTTTCCGGATGAAGTTTTTTCAATGGAACATCCATGTTTAAAAGCTTTCAATAGCAAACGAAAATAATGCTAATCCAAAATCGAAATGTAAATAAACAATCCCGCTTAGATTAAACGAAGTTAAAAAGTTGAGTTGTAGTTATGCTACTCCCGAAATCAATTTGATATTAGGTGTGGCTCTTTTAATAAAACTAATCGGCGAAATATTAAAATGTTTGGAATGTGTTCTGACAGATGTCAAAAGTGGGCGTGGCAGATGCAAGTTTTTGTTTATGTGTTACTAGTTATTTCTCAATAACTTTGGAAGTTTTCACAGTATCAACAAAATTTTGGTTGCAAACTGCTCAGAAACGTTGTGACTTTAACATATATTTTTTTTCAAAAAATCGAAAAATGAAATTTAAGAGTCCTATGAGGTCTTAAATGAGTACTGATTTATGAATGCTAGGAAAATCTGACCGCTGAGAGTAATCATCCCCATACCTTATCAATTCTGTTAAATATGCTCTTTGATTCTTTTTAGAGAACGTACTAATAGAGAGAGAGAGAATGCAAACTCTGTTTTCTTCATCACTGAATATGACATACAGCCCCTTATCAGCAAATGATACGTGTTGTTTGGTCCATTCTAATCGAGTGTCTTTATTGCGTTGTTTCAAGCATGATAAGCGCGCCATCTTAAGATTTTGCAAATTTCTTCATTTCTAGAACTCTCCTATAAATAGCTTTTTCCTTTCTGATATTTGTCCTATTAATGCATTTTTAATGTCTTCCTAATGCATTTTTAATTTTTAATTTTTTTTTTCAGTTTCAGCCAAGTTTCTGATACGCGATCGTTGCGACAGGTGGTCAGTCACTCGTGACCTTTTTTAAAAGGATTTTCATTTGAAACTGCCACCACGAGCTCCGACTTGATGAATTGTTCATTTTAATCATTTTAAAGAAATTGCAGCTTCAGCAATAAATTCAGTTTTGCTCTCATACTCTAAGACGGGGGTGGTGAACCTTTATGAATCAGCGTGCCATTTTTTCTAAAGAAGTGTTTAATAAGGTATAGACGTGCCGTTAAATAATTTTTATTTGTCATTATATAGGGAAAATAATGTAACTAAATACTAACAACACAAAACTCTTTATTTACTACGAACAAATAGTTTTTGCTCTGTATAGCTGTAAACGCGTTTTAGTTATGCGTGTAATTCAAACTAAAATAAACATTAGTGTGATTTCTGTTGTTGTAGATTGGATACGAATAACTTTTTGTTACATGTTACTTTTAGTAGAATGCATGCTGAATTGGAATCATCTGTCAAACGGTTTCTAAGCAATTAATTATTTTTGCTGTGGTTCAGTTTTTTGACAAAATGATTTGTGATTTATTTCAAAATGTGGTTTTACAGACAATGTTCTGCATACCAGTATTCCAGAACATAAAACACACACTCTAATTTGTCGTCCTTTACTAATAATGCCATATTTCTAGATTCACCAAATTTGAAATTTTCTGTTACACTTACTATTTTGCACTTTTTGTTCTTTTGCTGAACTCTAGCCATGTTAAGAATCGTAAATATAATACAAATAAACTGTAAAATACAGTTGTTTCAAGGAAATTGTCAATGATATGTGTAGACGAACTTTGTATTAGAAGGCAACTAAGGCAAGACAATAACGAATGAGTATGCTCCACGCAGCCCCGCGACCAATCACTTGCGTTTGCTCGTAATACTTCATAGTGCACTTTGTTATTTTGAAATAAAATGCAAACCATTTAGATTGCTGTCGTGCCCAAAGTGTTGTGTCACGTGCCATCAATGGCACGCGTGCCACTGGTTCGCCATCCCTGCTCTAGAATTTAACTACTTCCTGTGGAAATTTGCTCAATCTGGCCATTTTGTATTAGCGCAAAAATAACCCACTGCTTATAAATCCAGCAATAGTTTGCAAGCCCAACTGCTGGCATCATTTTGCAAAATTTGAGCAAAAATAATTTTGAGCTCAAACTTTTGACATGGCTATTTTTGTACCATTCATTTGGAATAAAATTTAAAATAAATTTTCTTTTGCTTACTATAATTTTAAGACTGCATTTATTTACATATATCTAGTAAGATACATTTTACATTTTTTTAAAATTGTAATTATGCTTAAAACATTTTAACACACACTGTATGTTTCATATATCTAAGTCATAATTACATAATCATTCGTTGGCAAAATAGTTATACAATCCTTCTCCAACTGCACCCAAACCCAATTTAGAACTCTAGGAAAATAACTTTTTAATTTCTATATGGAAATATATTCATATCAATGATTCTGATAACAAATAGAATATGTTAACATAATTTCAACTCAGGCGTATGGAGCTTAAAATAGCTTAAAAGTATTTTGTTCTTTTTTTATTTTTTACTAAGCCTTGAATTTTAGCTTTCATTACGTTAACTAGTAGTGTTATAATTTCGTTTATGTATGAATATCCTAGATAATAAGGCATATGATTATAGTTTAACTTATTTTTTGTATGTTATTAATATGATATGATTTGAAATATTATTTATTCAATTTTGCCAACATTTCTATAGCTTTTAAGAGGTTCCTGGCATGCATGTCTTAATATACAGTATTGTCTCTAATGTCTAAGCACATTGCTGTGCTAAATACTGAACATTCGCAATGATTCTTATAATTATACCACGCCATTATTTTTTTTCTCTCATTCAAAACATCATTGTTGCTCACAAGTCATAGCTAAATTTAAAATTTTTCAATCCACTCCATTTATTATAATCAAGCACACGTTCAATGCTTGATTTTTTTTTGGAACAATCGAGCAACTAAATGCAGTTAATCGGAAAAACTATCTTTTCCTGATAACTTCATATAGGATAAAAGCATCATGCAAAATAATTTTCAACAGTAGTAAAATGCACTGTTTACTTTGGATAAATATTCCAAAACATTCTTTTCTATCAATTATCATTTAAAAACGCTCTGAAATATTCAGAAAAGTAAAGCGATCTCCCATCGTTATTTGTACAAAAGCAGATGTTATCTTTTATAGAGCAAGTCTCTCTCTTTTTGACAAGCATTTCATATAGGTGACTGCCGGTTTTCTCTGGCCGAATAAAGATGTCTGGATCAATTCTTTCTAATGTATGGCCAAAGGCGTGCTTTCAATTCCTTTTTCAATGTCTCCTTTAGATTCAGAGGAGCTACCGGGCAGGACATTCACAGTTGATGAATTTTCAAAAAGATCAATTATACGGGATTAGTATTCATGTGAAGTAGATGACGCGATAGAGCAAGAGCTGGACTTTTGAAATTTATTTTGATCCAATTTAACAAATTTCAATGTGAGAAATCTCATAATTTTTCCTTTTCCCTTCTCTTTTTCTAACTTGTGTGTGTGCATTTCCTATAAAAAGTAATACCGGGGGTCCAAGAAATATGACTACATTTTCAAATATTATTTACAAGCAAACAAGCAAAGAAATTCACCTACGGTTCTTTTATATTCCATAAAGAAAATACCAAAATATTTTTACTATGTTTTATTGTGCGATTTCAATGTGCGCATTGATAGTTACGAGCAAAACATCTAGTTCAGAGGTTCCTAAACATTTTTGTCTCATAGACCCCTTGCCATGTTTTTTGGTTTGGGGTAGACTCCTGCTTATACCTAATATTGAATTTTTGAAAATGTGTGTGTGTGAATCAACTTAAAAGTCTTTTTGAAAGATAGTATAGAATAACTTTAAAAGATTTACATTTCTAACTGTAGTGAAATAAAGGGAGCAAAATTTACGAAACATATCTTAATTATTTATAAAAAAATTTAATTAATATATAAAATAACTGAGCAGCAAACAAATGCTTTTAATGAGAGGGATTAATCTGGTGATTCAATAACAAATTTTCAACATTTGGCATCAATATTGTCAGGTTTAACTCTAAATCTCCTTGGTTAGTATAGTGCTCAGTCTTTTTGTTTTTCTCTCTCTCTTTTGAAATTGGCAACCACGTTCAGGAACCTTCTCATTAGGAAAAACAGTTAAAAACTCACTCAAGATATTCCATAATTATAGATAAAAAATAGGTATAACATTAAAATGGTGGTCCTTGTTTTAATAAAACATATCCCTTTACGACCCAACCCACACAATCGTGTGGGTTAGATATTCTTATACGTTTTTTTGTTTCTTGAATAGTCGTATGTGAGAAAATCGCGAATTTAACGATTGAGCTGGTTTGCAGAAAGTGTAAAGTGTTACTTTTTCATCAACAGACGATGGTAGTGGTCCATGTTTTACTCTCAGCTGGCAAATCTAGCTTCTTTTTATCTGTCTTAAAAAGGTATTTAGGAACATATTTCTAATTGCTTGGATTTAAATTTTTGAATTAATGTTTAAATAATTATAAAATAGAAAAAAAATATTAATTATACTCTATTAATGTGGCTCGTAGGATTCAGGATTTCGTTACCCGCACGATCGGGCTGGTTGGGCGTTACTTGAGTCAGTGCAGCTGTAAAGGTAAGTACTTACCATGCGAATTTTCTTTTCTGTTTCTATAATTTTGATGAAAGCCTACATAAAAAGGAAATATATAATTATAGAATTAATATCAAATTTTCTTGGGAGTCGTAATGTATGAGTCCCTTTCTCTCTCTCTCTTTTGCAATTAATTTTCTTTTTCATACATTTGTTGAGGAGTATGACATTTTTATCCTCTCCACAGATATTTGCATTCCTCTCTCTCCCCCTTCAAAAAAAATCTGGGTTTTCCGGTGGGAGTTAGTGTGGCGTGTGTGTGGTTTATATATATATATATATATATATATATATATATATATATATATATATATATATATATATATATATATATATATATATATAAAATAAATTTTTTTTTCTGATACATTTTACTATTATTAGGTGCTTGTTTAGTAGCACTCTAATAAATACTCAGCGTGTTGAGTTTTCAAAAAAAATTCATAATTCAAACTTTAGCAATAACTATTGGAAATTTATTATGTTTAGCTGGGTTACGTTCCTAGAGCACTTAGCCTGCTAGGGCTTTGATCTCTTGTCTGGTGAATTAAAAACATGAGGATAACTTAATTACATTGCCCATTTTATTTTAAGGTTTTTAAGAAAATTTTAATAATTTAATGAAAGATAAAAATAATTTGTGTGTGCTTTAAATTTTAAGTTTAAAATATTGAATAATAATTACTAATACATTTACTGAGTTAAAGAATTTTACATTAGCTTGAGTTTCCCTTGGCCAATGGGGGCCTCGGGATGGCTGATCGCCTGTCCAATGGGGAGGCAGCTTTTTGTGTGGTGTGAAGAAACTGGTCGTTGAAGAACTTGATTGGAGCGCCTATATAGTCCTGTCGGACTCTAATCTCCTATCATGGAATTTTAGATGACTGTAACGAGTTTTACAATTGCCCATTTTAAAAAGGAATTTAAATTTAAAAGAATTACATTAATATGCAAAAGATTTTTACGGAAAGTAAAAATTAACTTGTAATATAGTAGGATATGAAGCTCTTTAAGAGCTCGAATAACTGAAAAGAACAAGACGCCCAAAGTGGGCGGAGTATCATTAGCCAATCAGAGAAGAACTACAATTCAACGAAGTTGGATCGCAGTGAGAGAATAATTTAAAATAGGAAGAAAAACATTTAGAATTAAAGATAAAATTAGAAATTGTTAAGAAAATCTACACATTATTGCTAGAGGAGCAAACTACTCTTAAGAGACAGTCTAATTTTTCAGCTGGGTTTGTACATTTAGAAGATTTTTCCATTTCGGTGAGTTGAGAGGGAAAGAGGGTAAAAATCTTTTGCATTTCGATAATGGCTTGGAAATAACCAAAATTGCTTGAGTCATTTTGAGTAACATTAAGTGTTTCCTTGTTAAATGAATTATTTTTGTTATTTTCAGACTTTTCTGACGCAGAGGAGGCAAATTCGGGTGCTGACTCCTGGTGATTGGAATTTGAGTTAAGGACTTGGGAGTAAAGTAATCCGGTATTTACTGAGGTGGTATTTATATTACGTTTTAAGTTATCTGCGGGGGATTTTCCCTTACCTTTTCTAGGCTTGGGGAAGACAGGACATAGGGTTGAGGAGGCCATGTGGCCTTTAGCTTTACAATTAATACAGAGCGGATCTTCAATTTTATCTTTGATTTCGCACATACCTGTCCTGTGATTTTCACCACATTTCAGGCATCGCGTTTTCATGTTACAGTTTCGGGTTGCATGGTGGAAGAAATTACAATTATAACATTGCGTGATTCTGTTTCCTTTTTTGAAGGGGTCAATCTTTATTTGCATGCAGAGACAGCTTCGTACTTGAAATATGTCACTGACATTTTCATCACGTGCTATCTCTATCATGTAGATAGGGAGGGGGGTTTTAGTAACGAATCTTTTGAGTTGGGTAGTTTTAACTATTTTAATTCCTTTGGATATTAAGTCATTCTTAATATCCTCCGGGTCAATGTCAACAGGAAGTCCTTTGATAACCAATTTAAGTGGTCTGGTTAGTGGGGGCTCAATGACGTAGAATTCAAGATTTTTATCTTTTAAGTAGTTAATAATTTCATTATGGTCATTTTCGGTTTGAGCTTCAATTTTGATAAATCCTTTGGTATGGGTGTTAGTGGCTGTGGGATATTTTCTATGGAGATCTTGGAGAATCAAATTATAAGAATCAATAATTCTCATAAAAATGGGTTTAATCTTATAAGCTGGGGTGACATCCTCGACGTCAGTCTTATCAGAATTTAGAGCTTCAGACGTATTATTAATTTTTATTTCCTTCTTTTCTGCCAATGGAATATTTTTTACTGTTTTCTTAGGGAAAACAAAATCAGAATCAGTTGAGTTTTTAGATTTATTGGACTTTGCCGGTTTAGTTACCGGAGCAGCAGGTCTTTTGACCGCTTTTCGTTTACTATTATGAGGACTAAGGGCAATTGGGTGAGGTAAAAACTCAGTCATGTTACCTTCCATGGATTTGATCTTGGCCTCCAGTGTCTTTAGTTCTGCCTCCAGTGCCAGCTTCTTATCTGGTGTCGGGCTGGGTATATCGGTTTCAATTTGTAACATCATCTTGATATAGTCTAGGCGAGCTAGATAAATGTCCTTTTCCTTTCCTGTGGATGGTTTGTTAGAACAGCTCTGTTCAGTAGTGAGTGGACCGAGGTCCTGCATAATTACGCTTTGGCCAAAGACCTGGTGTTCCATAGCACGTCTTGCTCGGACGAGAGTCAGGGCTAGAATGATGTGAAGAAACTGGAGTTCGACTGCTCTCTCCCGCGTTTGCGAGAGGGAGCTTCTTGATTGGTAGTTGAGCCAATGTAATGACTTCGGTCCCGGGAGTGGTACCGTCACCGTGTGCGGGATCGGAGGCCGCCAGAGTCCGTACTGGTCAATGGCGCTCTCCGTTTGGTAGATGAGTTTCGTGATGTTTGACTGTGAATTTTAGTTCATGAATTATGTGAAATGATTGAACTTGGAGTGAAAATTTTTGGAAAAGTGGTGTTTTTAATAAAAAGAGGGAATAAATGTCCGAGGGAAAAATTTGGGTGTTAATCAATTAGTATGTTTCTGGGTCTGTGCATGATTTATTATGTGTGTCCATTCAACACCGTCAGCAAAGTAAGTCAGTAAAATGTTGTACAAAAATGCCACGTTTTACAAAAATACAGTTTCGTTACAGTTAAACATATGTATAATCGATAGAGGTACACAAGTAAAAATATAAAACTGAAATATAAATTATGTGTGAGGATAATTTTAAACATTAACAGTAATTAAGTGCATTTATATAAAATAAGTTTAACATTTATTATTTAAGTTAAACACTTATTATTTAAGTTAAACATTTATTATTTAAGTTTAACATTTATTAGAATAAAATTAATTTGAACTACTTTGCACCATACCCTGTTTCGCTGATTCGGAAACAGCTGACAGGTGCAGCCATCTAGTGAGGGAAAATCTTCACACAAACTGTCCTTTACATTACTCCCTTGCCAGTAACAAAGTTACGATACATAGAAAAATAATATGGAGGGGCAGTTTAGACTTTTTGAACAGATTACAATTACAATCTTATTTTATACTCTAGCATTTTTAACGTTAATCATTTATCTAAACTGCTTTGACATTTCTAAGTCAAGCATACACTGAATATATATGTTTTAACATCTTGCAGAATACACATTTACTTATATTATTTATGCATGCCACTCCAATCTATACATTTTTAAAATTCAACTTTTGGAAGTATAGGTAGGAATAAATAATTTCATTTTTATCATTGCACTTTTACAAATTACCAAAACTTTCTAAGCAGTACAGAAGATTTTCAAATTTTAGTATACTATATACATGGAAAAATCATGCAACAAATAAAATACTATATGTACCAATTATATTCAATGATAAGTTATTATATAGCATGATCCTTTAACAAATATATAAAAAAAATTAAGTCATCAATACATATTTAAGAAACAAAAACAGTAATTTTCAGATATACTTTTAGCAACAATATTGCATTATATTTACATTAGAATTACTCTGCAATGATAACACATTAATTTTGTGAACTATTATGAAACATATATAAAGTTCAATAGCGTATTAAAAAAATTCAATTTTCATAATTACATACACAATGGGTAATTTTATAATATATAATATACAGAAAACTTGCTATTTACAAGAAAGAATACCAGAAAACTTTAGTTTCAATTCACCACATAATTATAATTCAGTTAATCAATCCATTTACCACAATTGAGCATTTTTATGCTAAACATTATCTGTTTATGTACATATTATTTGATGCTAACACATATCTATTTATACAAATATTATTTGATGCTAATACATATCTATTTATACACATATTATTTGATGCTAACACATATCTATAAAAAAAATTAATATCCTGAAAATTTTTGTTCATTATTAAATAAATAACAATAGATAATTTTTTGTTCCAATACATACTTTCGAATGTAAAAATACATTATTCTTAAATAACTATAGATAATTTTGTTCCAATACATACTTTCCAATGTAAAAATACATTATCCTTTAACACATTTAAGAGATGAGATGCCCACAATTTGTAATACTAATGAGAAAATTTCTGTCGACAATGTACTAAATACAGTTGATTAAAAAAAACAAACAGTAGTAATGAATAATTATTTGACATAAAGTTGAACTTTTGTATAACATATTAATTGGAATGTGAGAATATCTATGAAAACACTTTACATCATACTCTTTAATTTCTTTTTATTTTACAAGGATTTGGTTTGATTTAGATTCTCGCTGTTATGGATTTATAACCAATTCTACTTTGTTTACAAACTTACCAAAGTATGAGGTTGTATCAGGATAGTGGAAAAATAATTATTTAAATTTCACAATACTAGCATGAAGATCATATACATATAACCAATTAGAATTAATTTTTCTCTCTCGATTCTAAAATCCAGTAATAAATATACATTGTCATTTTATAAGAATATTTACAACATTAAAAGTGTATATTATAACTTTTTCACTATATGTACATGAATTGCATTACAAAAAAAAATATTTAACCAATCAGATACATTTTTATAAATGGTGATTACAAATTTGCTAATTTTTAATATCTATTTAATAGTAAAAAGTGAAAGGAACTTCAAACTTTAACACTTACATACATAATATTTGTTATTTAATTTGTTTTTTCTCTAAATTTTACTGGTTTTTTTTATCTTTCAGCCATAGCTGGTAGTAAGTTGCTCATCAGGTATGGGGAAAGTTCTTTCAAATTTGAAGTCTCATTTTTTTTTAGTTTGTTCATTTTGATTGTCCACTGCTAACAAATAGGCAGGTTTCAATCTATCTACAGAGATATTAACTGCTTTGTCTTTGATTAAGATTGTGAAATATTTATCATACTTTTTTTGTACAGCATATATATGGTCCTTCATAAGGTGGTTCCAGTGCTTTTTTCACTCTGTTGATATGAATAAACACATGGGAGCAGGATTTCAAATCTTTATGCACAAAGATGTTTTGCTTCCTGTTGCTAGGAGACTTCAATAACTTTAGCTCTGCCATGTGTTGCTGTAATTTGGCAACAGAATTTTGTGGATCCATGTTAATAGCAGGGGAATCAAAAATTCACCAGGTAATATAATGGAAGTACTATAGACCACATTTGTGCAATTGTGTAACTAATGTCAGGTCTTATGGCAGCTCTTAAACCTAACAACACAGTGGGTATATATATATATATATATATATATATATATATATATATATATATATATATATATATATATATATATATATATATATATATATATATATATATATATATATATAAATAATGATTCTATCCATCTAACATTGTTGTGAGCTTTTATAGCACCTTTCAAAGTCCTATGTAAGCGCTCAACTTTCCCATTACATTGAGGGTGGTAAGGTGTTGTGTGGGGTACATATTTAGCAATGCTTCTAAATAGTTCCCCATATTGTAGACAATGCAGGTACTCCAAACCTAAATAGTTCTGCCTCAAATTGTCGACCTTGGTCTGTGACTAATATTATGAGGTTTTAAAGGTAATATCCTTTAAATTAAATGATAACGATCAGGTACTCCAAACAGAATTATATTTAATAATGTTCTTATTGAACATTTAACTTTAAATAAACTTTATTATCATCGGAAAAATGATTAAATTATCTCCAACAATAAAACTTCAATTCAAATTCACTATAACTTTATGTTTCAATATATAAACCTTTACTATTTCGTTTGACTTAAATACTGAATCTAATCTGCATTGTCCGCTTTTTTGGAGTTGATTGGAAATAGGTAGGAATTAAACCTAAAAAGGTCGACTCAGAAGGTTAGTGGAGTTCCGTGACCTTTGGGGACCCTGGGCTAACGATATCTGGGGGCACCCCTAAATAATTAAACTTTGCCATTTTCCTAAAAAAAATTTGTGCGGGTACATTTAAAATATACGAAATTTAAGGGTTTTTTTAAAATTTTTTTTTCTTTCAAGCAATTTAAATACATTATAAACAATAACATAATTTACAAAAAAAGTTTTCTACATTTTTGTGCAGCAAATTCTTTTATTTGCTCATCACATTTTAAGTCTTGGGTGAGATCAGTATTAATAGAAAGGAGTGATAAATAATTAAGCCTAGTATTTGTCATTGATGTCCCATATTTGTTTTCTATATAAAACATTTCAGAGAAAGCACGCTCTGCTTCACAACGGTGCTTCTGCTTCAATAGGGAGCGTTAGTAAAATCATTAAAATAATATAAAAGTTTGGAAAAACGCCAACAAGTTTCTTTTCAAAAATTAAATTGAATATATCTTCGACAAGCATAGGACTCTAGCTCAGTTTCTTTTAGATAAGTTTTGCATCGAATATATATATACCTTCTTTTACTAAATGTCGGTCTACGTCATCTGAATAGTAATTAATAAAAGCGCGTACACTCCAGGTCGATGTTCTCCTTACTTTGTGTGTGTGTGATCTTACAAATCCATCAAAAATTTAAATTTCTTACTATATATTCTGCATATACACTTGACTTCCTCTATTTAAATCAAAGATTAGCTTATTTAAAGCAACAATAAGCGTGTCTCTTTTGAATTTTTCTGCCCCATACACAGCTTTTTCTGTGGATTTACCTGCAAATTTTGAAATAACCCGTCTCTTGTTCGCATCACTATATTCCGTTTCTACACCAGGACTTAATTTTTTGGCTGCGTCTTGATACTCCTTTAGTTTTTAACTGATTCATGTACATTGCTTATAAACGTTTTTAATGACATAATAAACTTATTCCCTTTACAGATGTCCAAGCCAGGGGTCTGTAATTTTTTGTGTGTTAACTGAATTAAATCTTTCTAATATTTTTTCCCAAAATATAATTAAAATGGCAGTTTCGAGTTTTGTTAATTTAATATATAAATTTACTGCCTCTCTTTTCGAAAATCAATTTTACCATTTTCATTGTCACTAAATGTCTTAAAAATATTCTTGATATTATCATAATTATCATTTAAGGCTTCAACAGCATAGTAGTGACAAGACCATCTGGTCTGACTTAAACTTTTTAAGGTAAATTTCAGTTTAGTTTCACGATTTAGAAGCTCCCACCTATGGGTCGAAGCAGAAAAGAAAACATATTTGTTGCACTATTCCAAAGAAGTTCACGATTTTATTTGCAACCTTAACTAATTCTGCACGAGCCAGATTAGGAGAATGTGCAGCACACGGCACATAATTAGCAAATTTATTTTTTTCTTTTAGAAGAGCTTGCACACCATTATATTGACCGGACATATTGGCAGCGTTGTCAAATGACTGTTCTCTACAATTATCCAACAACAGTCCATTTGTTTCTAAAAATTCTTGTAGAGAATTAAATAAGTATATGCCGATGTGACTACTAATCTTAATTAATGGGGCACACCTTTCATACACTTTCCCCCGAAAACAATATCGTAGTATAATAGCAAGTTGATCAGTGTGGGACAAATCTAGTGCTGAATCCATCACAATTGAATAGTACTTTGTGTCATCGTTGTTTATCTGAGTTGTAATTGTTTTAATGATTTTCTTGCCCATGATCTTAATTATTTACTCATATATTGTTTTTGATAAGTACGGTATTAACGATTTTGGTCGTAATTATCGCTGCTCAATAAGTTCACAAATGAATGGATCGAACTCATCTAGCAGTTTCAGGGCACCCATAAAATTAACATTATGAGGAGAACCAAAAACTTCCTCAGTACCTCTAAATGCTAAACCTATTATAGCCAAATACTTTACTGCCGCAATAACACGTTTGAGGACATCGTGGTAGAATTTTGTATCTTTTCTTAGTTGCTCCTGTAACTGTTTATCTAAAACAGACTTTTTTTTCGTGTCAACCAAGCTAACATTGAATTTTTATTTTTTCAATAGAATTTTCATGATTTTCTTAACAACTTGTAAATTGTTTCCAATCAGAAAAGCCAGTTGTGTATTGAGAATTTGTTTTAGAAAAACAGTTTGCAGTTCAAACAAAAAACACTACTAATACTGGTTGAATAACACAGCCAAGATCTTTCCAGCATTTGACCATTTTTAAGTTTTTTAATGAAATGATTGTTCAAAAATGATCTCTTTCGATCTTTGTATTTTCTTATCGAAACAGATAAAATATTGTTTGGATCTTTATTTTGAAAATAACTCATTTCACGTGAATGGATATAATCAATAAAATTATTACTTAGCGATTAAGGCCACGAACCCACGTCAACGTATTTCTTAAACTTCAACATTTTCTAAACACTTTTCTGTCAGGGCATTACTGATGCCCTCTGGCTGAACAATATCTTTTTTCAGAAGGCTACTGGTCATCGAGATCTTGCATATTTTCATCATTAATATTTGTTTGTTTTGTTTCTCCGTTTTCTTTGGATAAGTTTCTTTCCCTTTCGCTTGCTAATGTATCAGCGTTTGTTATATTCTTGTTACTTTACTCCATTGTAAGAAAATATAAAATTTTGACACATTTAATTTTTTTCTTTTTCTCGATTTAACAGTAATTTTCTTTTTTACGCTACACTTTTATATTTTCTGCCAGACATATTTATATTGTTAACTGAGGACTTGATTTTACTGAAAATAAATTTAAAAGTTCAGGTCATAAAATTACAATAACACAACCGACTGTGTGTTTAAACTAAAAATATTATAATTTTTTTTACAAAACAATATAGCATATTTCTGAGATAATTTTTTTAAAAAAGCATCTAATTTATTTTAAAAAAATGAAAAAACTCTTTGTCTATACTCGCTAAAACCTAAAACGCTGATGATAATTATTTATTGGCCCATCAGTTTAAAGGGATTTTTTATAAGAATAAATCCTGACCAATTCCTTTTCTCCTATTCAATTCTGATCTTTTCTGTCCAAATGAATCATTCAATGTATCCTGCTGATGACAGTAATCGTTTTGTTGTCCAGTAAAAGCTAAAAAAATACTGATTCCTTTGAAATCCCACCTAACAGATAGCATCTCACCTTTTTTTGATGAATATTGACTCGAGAAGTTTTGCCACCTGGGATAAAAATGCATAATGCCACCTCTCCTCAAAATAAAAGAAATATTATGGAAAAGGATAAATTGTTCATAGATACACACCTACAAAATCTGAATAGCTCGCACCAACAGAAATTACAAACAAACAAAAATTACAAATCTTCCTTTTCTGCGTATAATTCTAAAATCTTTCTGATCAATATCTTAAAATCCATTTGTTCAGCTAATTCATGTTCGATAGTCAATACAGCTGAATCATTTAATCTCTTAAAGTTGTGAATGGTAAGAATTTGTTAATGAATTTTAATATTAAAAAAATCGTCTCTCCATTTGCTACACTTATTTACAAACAAAGCAAAATTTTAATGCAGTAGCAAAATTTGGTGAAAATTCTAAAGATGAAATAAGTTTTATAACTTCAATTAGGTTTTCTTTTTTTGCCTAATAAAATAGAAACTGATCCTACCTTATTTGCAAGATCAAGCGCGTTTATACCCACTGATTCCTTATCGGCCAAAATTATTTCTGAATTTTTTCAGTTTTTAGTTACTAAATTTTTAAAGGTTTCTTTTTTAAATGATATGTATTGTATAAAAATTGAAAAGAATAGTTGTGGGTACTCATTTAATTAAATCTACAGTCTAAGGTATTAATTGCTTTATCAATTGTGCAAAAATAAAAACTATCTTGAATTTTAATTCAGGGTCGTCCACTGGATCATCTTGTGCTTCATAATAAAAATTAATATTTCTTTGTCGAATTCAGTAATGTGGCTGCGTCATCTCAAAGTTAGCAGGGATCACCTCAAAGTCAAAGTTAGTCCCGTCGAACAGTTATTTTGTTTACCAGAGCATTTCGACGAAAGCCACATCCGATCAAAGATTCTTAAAAAATCATTACTTCTTAAGAATTTGATAAGATTTTTCAAAATCCTATCGTAAATTTGAAACAAAGAATAAGAAGCCCATATTTTTTACATTCATTGAAATACTGTACTTATGTATACTTAATATATATTTGGAAATGGTAATTACATGGCAATACATTCTAGCAAAGTAGCTTTTTCAAATTAAAACTATGCCGTCTGAGAATATAACATTTAACTTTTTTTCCCAACAAACCCAAATATAAATCTGTATACAGCACGCACAAAAGATTGCATGGGTTTAAATAAATTTGAATTTAAAAAAGGTGTTTTACTTATACAATTTCCAAAAAAAAAATACTTTCTCAAATCTCATTAATATAGAACTAGAAATAAATGACCATAGTAAAAATCAATCTTAAAAGAACTAACACTAATAAAAATACTTAAAAAGTAGACTGTGATACTTAAATAACAATAATAATATAAATACATTATAGTTCTCAGTCCAATAAAGTTCCGTTTTTTGGCTTCCCAAGAAAACATTTTGTCATTTTGTGTGTGAAATATAACACATTAACTACTGATCTAATTCAAAATTTGAACAAAGAATTTTAAAAAATGCCTTTCGGATACTTTAATAAACGATAACACAATGACTTATAAAAATGTTTAATAATCTCAAAAATATTTCAAAATTTTTCCTTTTAATAAAAGAAAAACTGCAAATACATATTTTATATTGATTTCGCATTTAGTGTGATTCTCGGGGAAAAACCGAAATTTACTATAAGCAACAGACAAATGAACTGCAATTTTTTAATACTGAGAACACAATAATGGTGGTTACGCAATGACTCGTTCGAAAATGAAAGTAATCTTACGAAAAATTCGTGTCAACAATATTTTTCAATTAGATGCACAAAGAAAAGATTTTAAAATCCTATTATACTGTTACTATTGACACATATATGCAAAATAATTTCATTGACAATAAAATAGCCTAGTTTTTATTCAACTCGGTAAGCTTTTTAATTAAAATCGTTAAACAATGTATTTTTATTTTTATAGATTGATTTTTTTTTCATAAAAGCACAAATACAATAAGTTTTACACACTTTATCTTAATATCGAAAGTGGCCGCGGTAGCCGAGTGGTAAGGTATTGGACTGTGGCTTATTTTGTCATTAGGTTCAAAGAAAAGATTTTAAAACCACTAAAGACCCTGTTACTATTGAGGGCAGCGATTCACGTTAAATCTGTCGATTGAGCTGAAAATAGCCTCCCGTTGGTGTGGTGTGGTAGTTAGTAGGGGGTGCCAGCTCAGGTGTCGTCCACGTCATTGACCATGGTTCAAAGATTACGTGGTCCGTCGCCAAAAGCCCTCGTGTAGCTGAACAGTGCGACGTTAATATTCAATCAATCAATCAATCTTAATATCGTAAAAAGTACAGTTGTATCTCCCAATAAGGGTGTTTGGCACAGTATGTCTTAGTGCCAGAAATTTAACCCAACCAATCTAATGCAGACATTGCGTATTTTGTCCTTTAATACTAAGAAATGTAATTTAATTAGAAGTTCCAGCTGCATCAGGCTTTAAATAAATTATACATAAATAAGTACCTTTTATACCTCGGAACCATTATTAATGACCAAAATAAGCTGAAATAAACAACCGTATAAAATCGGCTAACAAATGTTTTTGGACTAAAGAAGCAATTAAGATCGAAATTTATCAGCGGAAAAACAAAGTTAAGATTAAGACATTAATTTTGCCTGTGTTGCTGTATGCTAGCGAAACCTGGACGCTGAATGTGGAGACTATTCGAGCTCTGGAAACTTTCGACAGAAAAGCACTGAGAACTATATTTGGGCCTGTTAAAGATCAAGGATGTTGGCGTACTACATATAATTTCGAGCTATATAGGCTTTACAAAGAACCTCAAGTTACTCAAGTCATCCGAAGTAACAGATTGAGATGGCTCGGCCACATCTGGAGAAATATTTTTAAAATTTGATGCCATGTAAAAGAAAATTCTTAATTGAAAAAGTTTAGTTATCGCATGTTTGAAATAATCAGTTGAATTTTGTACTATAGAAATTTATTGAAAAAAATAATCAGTTGCACAGATTTTTTGAAAGCCTATGTATTGTGTCAGCTTTAGACCGCATTTTTTATTTCTAATGTAAATTCAAAGAAAAAGCGCACCACCACAAGGTGCAATCACTTTATTATCTGTTTTGTCTATAAATTGAAGAGTCTAACCGAGATTGCGTTGCACTTATTTGTTTCTATTACTTTTCTCTTTAGAAGTTACTTTGATTTATCAGGCCTTCAATATATTTGATTTATTTAAAGAAAACACAAACTTGTCTTTGAAATCTTTAAAATATTACTATTAAAAATTCAAAATAGTTAAAAATTAAAAACATAATTACCTACGGTTATTTCAATGATTAAATTGTAAAAGATGGAACTATGTGCTTTTTTTTTATTTCAGCCGGCCAATTTTCTTTGAAAATGAGTCTTTTGATGGTATATAAATCACAACCGCTTATTTTAAAGTAGCCCTCAGGAGTAAAATGAAACATCTACTGTGTAGGTCTCTATCTTCCAAAAAGCTCCCCTGTCCCTTTTAGTTATATGACACCGACATCCTGTGGGTATTAGGAATGTCCGTTGTGACCCCACTATAGGAATGGGAGAAAAGTTGCAAAAAAAGTGTAAACACATAAACCAGAAACATTTCAATGTCCATGTAAACACGAGGGAAAAAAGAATCCAGAAGATGTCTGTCGTAGACCCATATTTACGCTTCATGTACCCCCGCCCCCAATTTTTTGTCACTGTGTTTGTCCCCTTGCAATTCGGCGGTGACCCCTGGGGGGTCTACATATAGACCACTTAGGGGAATCACTGGTATAAATGCTCAATGCTAGGCGGTGCCGCTCTACGATAGAGCCTCTGTCTATAAATTATTAATTTCCGCATGTATTTGGTGTTAGAGTGGAACAAAAGTAAATTGCTCTTGCTCTCGAAAATAAAAATCAATTGGGTACGGCATTTCGGGTATTTTATTTCTGATTTGCACTTTTTTACTGGTTTATTATTTCATTATTATTTTGAGTGTAAGCATCTTTTTCCTCAGTTTATCTTCACCGAGCGCAGGGGACCTGCGGGCACGAAGCCCTGGGCTGCAGCCCATTTAGCCCATA